>OZ007567.1:21216318-21448818 GCA_963931925.1 Onchidella celtica
GTTCTGCCACACATGCTACACAAAGACGCCCGTTGTCCTGTAGTGACAGGATATTTCCTTCCACTTCCCAAACAGATCTAAATAAAGGTCATACCTGATGGCGGAGGTGCCAGCTCTCCCTGGACAAGCCAAGCTATAAAACTTAACTATCTCGCTGTTCATGTCAATCCTGTTACCCATCACGGGTCTAAATCAGTAGCTTTCAGGCAGAATTTTAAGAATCCCATTAACTACCCACTGAAAAATGAACAGGCTGAGTTGTTGTGGAGGGAAACATAATAGCCATGTGACATGACTGTGGTGGGAAACAGTGGCCGTATGCAAATCAATGCGTAAACTAAAGTAAATACGTTGACTGGTGTTAACACAAGAAATTGTATTCATTTCTTGCGTTAACACCAATCAACGTATTTACTTTAGTTTACGCCTTGATTATGCATACGGCCACAGGTTTCGAGAGTTTAAGAACCACTGCTGTGTTTACACGCTCGCTATTAAGGCAGGTAAAAAGCTAGAATAACTGCTGAGTGTTTCAGAGAGTGACAATTATCCCGTTGTTACATTATTTTGTCTTCTTTTTGCCATGCTGTAAGCACTTTACGCCCCTTTAATTGTGTTGTTGCTGTTGTTGTTTCTTTTAAGAATCCATAAACGGACGTAAATAATGCCGTCAACAGACAAAACAAAGTTAACAATACAATATCTCACCTCAATTTACACGTGCAGCAAACGCTGATTCAGGAAGGTTTCTTTTCCACGGCGGAAATTACAATATTATGTATGATAAAAATGTTACAATGAAAATGATTTCAGCGGAAACTAAGAACTGTGTATTGTTTATTGCAAGTGACTTCTTTTTTTTCCCCTGGCATGACCTTCGGATATTTACAACTGAAATTGTTTATCCTGACAATGGAGCATTGCGGTCGTCCAACTGTATAATTATACATGCAAAATTGTTTCCAGGAGGCCCTTTTGTGAAATAAATAAACCAGTTTGTTCGAAAATATGCCTTACATTAATATGATGGGTCAAGCATTTTTGCATAATTATGGGAGGGTGAAAAACTGTGTATAGCTTTAATTAGGTTGTCGGTTCCGCTACAAAAGTCACTTGCATCTCTCTCTCTCTGTGTCTATAACATAATGCATGTGTTACCACTGGGGACACGGCCAGTCGGTAGGTTTCTCTGTTGTTATCGGTATTAACGGACACACACACCCCATCCCAGCCCCCGCTGCGTGGGGGACATTTGGAGTGAATGCACAAATTATAATTAATGAGTTTCAAGTTTTCGACGCGTCAGTTCGATACTGTCGAAGTGCGGGACTCACATCGGTTACTGACCAGAGGTCTAGTGGCTAAAACATGCAACACTGAAAATGAGACATTGGCAGGCAGAGCAGATCTTGACCATTCAAATTCGCGACAAACCCACATGTGTGGTCTGCATTACATGCCCAGCGATTAGAGAGCTTGACCTGGTGCCAGGGGTCGCAGGCTCGAATCCCACTCAGGGAGGGGGGTACTAACGATTTTCTTTCTCGTAGTGTTTTCAAGACACTCATCTGAACCCTCAACCCCGGTAGAGCAGCATCATAATAAATAGATACGTACAACCCCAACAACAACACCAACAACAAAAGAATCTACTTTGTGAAAATAGCTATATTTCTCATATCTATCACTGAGTCATTTATGAACTTGCTCGCATGAAACAAAGTGTGGCGAAATCACACTACAAACACACAAAATATAGACATATTTCACAATCAACAACAGTGTTCAAAAACTTTCATTACATTTATTGAGATTTTTATTTCATCAATCTTCAAAGACCAACTTACTCAATGTCGTTTCTGTCCCAGAGAACATTTCATCATTTCACGGGGTTCTCTGACAGAGCCGAGACGACAGAAGTGATCCAGTCAGATCCGCGTGACCTCGACTACTGTCTTTCTTTTCTCTCATTCCTTACCCCCCCCCCCCCAGCCCCGTCCGATGTTCCGATTTGTCCAACAGGCTCGTTTTACTCCAGCCACGGGAGAGACGTCATCTATTTCTCTGAACCGCCCACTACACCCGTGTCGTCATCTCGCACGAGTGACCCCCTGAAGTTTAATCTTCCGGCGTCTTACGCCATCAGGGTTTAATCAACCTGAAATGTGTCTTGTGCGGCATCTTTCCATCTCATAACTTTGCTCAATATCAATGTGCACCATCCCGGCAAATTTTGGGCCGCGGGAGGTTTAACGGGTTTATTTTGCAACCACAGGCCTTTTCAGGGTTAGATCTTGCTCTTTTTTTTTTGCCAGTCCAGATCTACCTCATATAATATAATTATCTGAAATTACCACATCTAAAAACCCACAGCCCTGAAAAATATTAACTAATTGATAGATACAGCCTCGCACTATATCGGTCATCATTATTTTTCCCCCAAGAATTTTAGAATTGTTCTCTTTAGAGACTACACAATCGTAATAATGAAGTTAATTTCGCTGACACGCCAGCATGATGCTGAAGTTTTCTCTTCCCTCTGCGAAACTGGAATGTGCATCTTTTTGTTGTTGTTGTTGTTTTCTTTTCTCAGCATTGAAACTGTGACTGTACTGTGACTTTACCCCCAGAAATATTTGAAGACACGGAGTTTTTTCTTTGACACTAAACATGAATTTGGGATGATTTCGGCATCTTAAAACTGAGCTTGGGCTATAGCTTGTTGATGGGAAAAGATGAGAACAAAAAATGTTTTGATTTTATGCCATACCGTCGCTGCTCTACGCAAACGGCATTATTAAGTCATTTCTGAGACTTTTGAGATATTAAGATATTAAGAGAAAGAAGTTTCCTTCCCTGTCATTTTGTGACTTGTGCCATTATGATTCTATTGGATTATTACATTTTCCTATTGACGCATTTCTTTTTCTGTTATATTATCTGACAGATCTTATGCTCAGGAATGCAATGAACCGTCAGTTGCTTTTTGGCATAGGTCTGATGTATGCCATTATCGTACAGAAGTGACGATATTTGGGTTTGTATGGTATAATCAATTAAGGTTCTAAGGTTTGGTTTTTCAAAAATTTATAATTCTGTTGATTATTAGTGTCATAGAGATAGGACAGGGCAACGTTTTTCTTCTGCTTTTCGCGTTGTTATCACACGGAATACTGGTCACCGCCGCTGGGTCTACAGAATATTCGCTTCCTAAATCGAAAAAAAAAAAACCCGTAATCCAATTTTTTTTTTTTTATCTTCCTAAACATGACGAATCGTTGCCTTTTCTAAGTCAGTGTAAGGCTGATGGTGCGCAATGACAAGTCCGTTTTATCTCGGTTTTGATATGAGATGCCAACTACACGGAGTAAAGCTGAACGTGGCGCACTGTCCAGAGCGGAACATGTCTGCCTCATGCGCCTCAAGTTAGTATCTTGAGTCACCTGGTGGAAACAAAGGCCTCGCGCACTGAGTCAAAAGACGCACAACAAAGTTGACTCGGCGCACCACCTGTTTAACAAGAAATCTGGAGTGTGCAACAGGAATGTCGGCAGCACGCAATAAAGGAATCTGATAATATGCGACAAGAACGGCGAACCTTTAATCTACTAGCAACACCACGGAGTCATTGGCTTTTGCTTGTTTTCCTTGGTGTTCTTGCTTATGTTGTCACACCTCTGCTTACTTCACAACGCCTGATAAATAGTGTGATCACTGATAGTTGTACATGTATAAACATTGCCAGTGATAGGTCTGGCTCTAGGACCGGGTACTTTATCAAGCCCTACACGTGGCATTAGTTGACACACGGTGTATCGTTGGTGTGGCAATGATATCGTCACTGTGCTATCATAACGGCCTATTTCTATTTCATTAATTTTCCCTAGGTTTGAGTAAAGCGAGAATAAAACTGTTTCACCAAGATGAAATGTTTTTGTTTTGTTGTCAGTTTTTCGAACGCATTATTGTAGGGACGTACTGGCCCTTCCGGTTTTTTGGTTACATGTCAGAGTACAGCCCGACCTCAAGATTGAACTATTTATGCAACTGTAGCGTATGTCTGACTTAAACCGTTATATCAGCAATGCCAAGATTTCACGACCTGAGTTCTCGTTTCTTTCAACTCCACTTTTTACACAACTGAGAAATTCGACGTTCAACGTTCGCGGCTTCAGGTATTATGATAAGGAGTTAGTATAGATCGGAAATGTGAAATAGCTTGATGAGTGCCTCAACGCATTTTAAACAAGTGTCAAAGTGTGCATTTGTTATACCTCATCTACATACTCAAAGATCTTCAGTTTTTTGTTGTTGTTTTTGTTTTCAGAAAATGGAAACAGGATAAACGAGAACTAAGGTGGTGGTATGTCAAGCTGGGTTGTACGGTGCCATTTAAACGTTACTCCTTTTCTACTGTGGGCCACATTGCAGCTACTGTTGTAAATATTTTGGTACCCACTACTAGAACTGCTCCTTTTCGCGACTTTGAATCATAGCGGTCACCACACAGAAATGCAGTCTCGTCATTGTCATGCTCACAGTAGTCACAATTCCTACCCAATATCACACTACTGCAACTCTCACGCTGGCGGGGCACTAAGTCAAGACTAACTTCTCTCTATTTTAGTGTGATATGTGAGCTACGGAGTTAAACGGCACCTCGCACAATGGAGATACTGAACCAAAGATACTACAGTTGATAAGAGAAGACAGGTAGAGCTTTTAGCGTGCACAGATTTCGCACCGCCACATAGCGGCAAACGCGCGGAAGTCACGAGAAGTGCCGTATTTTACAAAGCCAAAGAGGGAAAATATTGAATTTTGTTCACTGTGCAGCCACTGCTATAGGCCTTAATTGACGTCACCTATTGTGGAATTATAACCTCAATCGCTTTGGGAAAACTCGGGCTATTTTTTCTTTTGTTTTTCAGTCGCAGTAGCACTGTCACAATTTTGCATCATAAATTTACCATTATATCAAGCATTCTTTTCATACTATGCGCCATGGGCCCCACCGCCGATCAGCGCACAAATTGTGTGCAGGTTTTTTTTTTTAGGGGTGCGAAGAAGACAGTGTCTCATCTTGTCGTTTCCAGAACCTTTGGCTGAAGTCAGTAGTTCGCGCACGTCAAAACTGTCTTGACTCAGCTGGCAGAAAGAGAGACATCGCGCAATGAGACAAAACTGTCGAAAAAAAAAAAGACTTCGAGTCAGTGCGCCACCAGCACTAAAGTATCCTTCTCACAATCTCAACACTGCCACCATTCGCTGCTTTGAATTCATTACTGCACCCAGTAGCACCCTGATGAATGTGAAACCAGTTTAAATTTTATTCACCCATGTCAAAACATGGCATGTTTATTTTGATTTCTTTCCCAGTGTCGTCAAAGCAATCTCTTTGGGGAAAATACCTTTCTTGTGTTGAAGCTACAAAAAAAATACAGATTTACTTGTGCTGAACCTATCACTACGTGTAATGCTCGACTGCTTTGCTTCCACATAAAGTTTGTTGCCCATAGCAGAAATCACGAGCTTCACAGACACATGAAAGCGACGATCATCAGTCAGACTAGTTCCTTTAGGCTTTGATTCCCCTACATTTCAAAAACTTCTCTCTACCATGGCCTTGGGTGAAATGAGAGAAGTGCCTATGTATTCTGGCAGTGATTCCTCGCTTTCCATTTCTTAGGTCCACAGCTCGGGCGTCCTTACTAGCCAATTCGGGCCACTGTCAAGAACAGATTTAATTCATAAATGTTTCCACGAGCTAGAAGTGGTTGCACCAATCACAATCCAGGAATTAGACGGTAAGCTGCAGATGCAGTCCAGTATTTAAGGCCATACAGAACTTAGTTCTGGGCCACATGTAGACAATCCATTTACGAGGTGGACGGCGAGCTCTCAGCCAGATGAGAAGTCATAGAGACGCAGCGATTGAGCTGATATGTACAGTGATGGAGCATTGTCAGAAATCTACGCTCCTGAGCCCAAGCCTACTTGTTTGAGCATTAAACCCACAGCGCTAATATCAACAGCCCTCACATTGTGAGGGCCGAATGGTGAGCTAAAGATTTTAATTCCATCCTGAATTTACAGCCACCTACACCTGTAGACTGTTGACCAGTACTGCCAGACCACATGCATTTCCCGCGACCACGTGTGAACTACACCAGAGCGCGCCTGGCAGAGACGCTATATAAATATGTTTTAGTATGAAGAGAGATAGAACTTTAAACCTTACAGGATCCGTCGCCCTCGGGCGCGGATTCTTTTGAATGTAAATTTATTGTGACTTAGATAACTTCATATTACATTGCCTTAAGTACTTCATAGTTGCTCCTCAGCTTAGCTGAGCATTTTCAGTTGCTATTGTATTCGTTATCTATTGTATATTTTATCTTTGAATTTGTTAGATATATAAACTTTACAGTCTGTTACTCAAATTGATTTATTTAGTTTTTAGAGTGAAAGTTGTTTAATTGTTGTTGTTTTTTTTGTGCTCGTGTGATTGGGAAGCGGACCTCTCGATCTATATTCCCCAAAATCCCGATCCGCGACAGCCACTTTCTTGATGAAATGTCAGTGAGTGTTTGAGTAAGGCCAGTACCGATAGAGTGCAAAGGCATGATTATGGTACGGTAATCTCTAGTTGATTTGAAGGGCCAAGGATGTAAATGGACAGCCGAAATGATTTATGTTGCGTTGGATTGCCGGGTTCATCGACTCAATCTCGCCAACAAAATTTACAGCCGTAGCATTCGAGAACGTTCAAAAGACATAAAAGGACAGGATTATAGACATCCTCCTTCATTTCTCTTCCTTACGCTATAAACTCGTGGTTTGCTTCCATCGAAAAGTATACTCTATGCAGTTTGCCAAGTAGACGGACCGCCCACAGATGTATAGGTCTATGGACATTATTATTACTATTTACGAGCGTACTTTATGCAGGGAGAAGAGTCAAATACACACGCAATGAAACAAATGTGAAAATGATCGTTTCCTTCAATCACTTGTTTGGGATCCATTTGTCAGTGGAGTACAAGTTATAGCAAGCAGATGTCGACCATTTTGTATTACAGCCAGTGTGCCCCCCCCCCTCTCTCTCTCTCTCTCTCTCTCTCTCTCTCTCTCTCTCTCTCTCTCTCTCTCTCTCTCTCTCTCTCTCTCTCTCTCTCTCTCTCTCTCTCTCTCTCTCTCTCTCTCAATTTCCACGCCATCTCACTCACTTATTTCCTCAATATTGTTGTCTATAAACATGAAAACTGATCTGACTCTGTGGCAATGGTCGGCAAATTTACTTGGTCTACACTATCCAATCGATCTGTGCCACAAGAACCTGTAGGTTTCGGAATGAAATATACCACAGCTAACTGCCCAGCTAACGCATCTGGAAGAAATTTCCAGTGGAACTGAAAATTCCGATTTTGTGGAGAAGAGAGATAATTAACTTAGTCGATTTTATGTCAGAAATGAAGATACTCAATCGCCAATTTCTTGCCATCAGATTTTGCTAATGCCGTAGGTGTAGAAAAAAAATATATAATTATATATAAGTGCCCTATATTAACATATGAAGCTCCCGACAAAGACTGGATGTAGTTTGATTCAATTCTTTTTTTTTTTTTTAATTCCTTAACTCATTCGCTACAGAAAGCCGAATATTCGGCTCGGGTGGGCACCGATTTGCCAACACTATTATCTAAGCCAGCTTCAAAAAATATTGAATCCTATCCGGGTTCATTGATTTTCCTTTACTTTAATGTCTAATGTATTATGTTTTGTGTTTATACTGAGAGAAAGAAAAAACATCTTTAAACCACATCTAAATTTCAAACTGGACAGTGTTGAATGTCCCGTCCACACCCACAAAAGTTACCGTTGGGGGGAATGAGTTAAGAAGAGCTTGAGATGTCAAGAGCACTGTTTCTAAAGGTAGATCGCACGATCCACCGCTTGGGGGTGGCAATATTTTGGTGGGCTGCGAGAATTCGGAAAGGGGCTTGGGAATAATAATATACACTGTATACGGACTTTGTCTGATCGTGGTGGAGCACGCGTTTTTTGTTTTTTTCTTGGAAAATTGAAGTAGGGTATGTGACAAAAAAGGTTGAGAAACACTAGATTAGACGTTCCGGTTTATCGCGAGCAGTTTGAGATCCCTCAAATATACACAGACGGAGGCATTTAGAATACACCCATGCAGAGCGTACTGTTCTCTTCATCTTGACAGTGCAGAATCTAGTCTGCAAGGCAGTGATGTTAAAGTCTTGCGATCAAAGACAACGACTTTGTTTTGCCAGACGGGCGACACCACACCACAAATTCCAATATCACACATCTTTCAGCTCTCTATAATAAGTATTATGATAAATCATCGGTACTAAATGGGTCATATAAAATCGATATTTTTTATTCTTTCACTGCAAAAACAGCACATGAAACCTACAGTGGGACGTGAGACAAGCAGCCCATACCTTTGTCTAATACATGTATTTCTCTCCGCTGCTCAGAGAACTGAAGAAATGTCACAATGCCGGAAACCCTAATGCAAGTTGTAAACATGACAAAGTACCCAATAAGATGAGTAAATTTTCGCCCTTTTTTCGACATTCCAACAATGCAATCGAGATAGATCTAGATGTTATGATTTTCCTAAAGGTCCCAGCTGTTCCGCGTATTTAGTGGCCGCCTTTCTGGCTTCACTGTACATATCGCTATAGATAAAGGAATGTTTGTTAGTTTTGTTTTATTTTTTGGGGGGGGGGGGGGGGGTTATTATTCTTTGAATAAATACCTTAGTTTTGGTGTGTTTTTATTGCACATTTTCATTCCACAGTTCAGTGAAGTTGTGAACTGTGAAACTGGACGAAAGTGACCCCTTGAATAGGTCATGCAAACGGATTTATGACAGAAACCGTCATGACTGTAAATATGAATCATTTCAGTAAGGCATCCTTCCAGTAAAGTAAAGTTTTCACGCCTCAGAGCTCATTTATGGCCCCCATGAAACAGTTAAGGATGGCAACTGCTGACCGGAATTAAAAATCGCCGTCAGTGATTTGACTTAGCAGGACGCAGCATCTCAAATGTCAGAGTTCGGTATTCGGTTTTCACAACCGTTTTGGTTTCTGTGCATGATAATGTACATGAATCCCTTCGTTACAGAAGACAAACCTGCACATCTAACGGAGTTTCAACCATTTTCTTTTCAAAGGAGACAAAAACGTTTAGACGGCGCCAAGCCAATCTGCCTTGGACAGAGTGATATTGGAAGCCTGAACGAAAACATGATGTAAATTGTCAGCGTCAGCTGTCACGGAGAATATGATAAAGACATCACAATTTACCAGCAACTGTGCATCATGTTGCAGATTTTAAAAAAAAAACAAAAACAAAAAAAACACTAAATTGGAAGTTAATTTGTTTAGGCAACGGGATCAGATAGGCAAAGTTCCCACCTTCTCTAAAAACATGTGTAGTGTGAACGCGGTATGGAAACAGTTAAGAGTGACGAAAAGAGAAATATCAATGCATCATTATAATTAATCACTAGTTAAGAAATACTTATTCTATGGACATAATCAGTTTGAAGAATCCTTCAAAAGATCGTCAACATTTTATATAATTGCAGGTTTCATAGTTAAAGCCATCCATATTTTGGAATGAAATCTGCAAAGGTCACGGTTTTAAGTCTGTCGTGTAAGTAGTGGGTGTGCAGTGAGAATGACAGGCAGAAAAGTGAACATTAAAATATTGTCACAGCCAGCCCCTGCAACATAATCTTGCCAAGTCACTGACGCTGGTAAACAATCTGCTTACCAACCGTGTAATAAACGCCCTAAACCTAGATCATCTTTTCAACGACAAAATAAAAAGTGCACGAAGATAGCAGAGTCAGCAGAGCGCGCGTTCAACAATTTATTTGGTTTCGTGAGTGGAGGATTACTGTCTTTCAAAATCCACGTCAAAGAGACGATTTCACGCATCATAATTTCCGAAAACACCTCAGCAGCTAAAAAAAAGCTCTCATCTATTCGCGTGCCCTGGTGATTTAGCTAATGCTTTTTATAAGAAATGTCATCATGCGTCATCATGATAATTATCAAACATAAAGTTAATGCGTGATGAAGATTTTTGTGAAACACGTACTCAAAACTGATGACGGACTGTACATATTCGAGAATTTCTTGCACATGAATTCGTGTGAACCTTTCTGCGTATTTTAGTCATTATGTGATTTAGAATCGAGTGTTTTTGGTGCAAACATACTGGCATGTAATTATACGTTTTTCTTTTCTTTTCACACCGCATTCCTTTTCTTCTTCAGTACTCCTATCTTTTATTGCCCTCCTTCTTCTCCTTCATCCTATACCCTTTCCCTTTTCTATTCAGCACCCTCTCCTCTCATCTTCTGCACCCATCTTCTCTTATCCCCTTCGTCCCTCACCATCTAACTAGATATTATGACAATCCGACTGTGTGCGAAATGTTTTGCACGACAAAATCCAGAAAGGACATAATATGCATTTGCTGAGAAATAATTCCTGCGGGTGAACTGAAACAATGACATAAAACTTAAACAATTTCAGGAAAAATGGAAATGCTGTTCCTCTAAAGATATCCGCATGATAATATGAATTTATTCTGAAGTCTCATGTTAAGCGAGCGAATGGATTATACATACATCATTCAAATTCAAAATTTGGCATTCGCAGCTCTAAATCACTGAACCACAATGAAAACAGGATAGACCAAATTATTTTCTCTTGTCAAACTTTAGAAACAGTAAACTGTGTTCATGAGAAGCACCAGTCTCGCTCCCCCACTACAACCGACAATCCTATTCCATTAACATAATTTTTGCTTGTATTCAAGCCATCTCCTGGCAACCTTCAATATTAAACGACCACTGTTGTGAAATAATTATCTTTTGCGTCCAATGCCAGAAGGAACTGCTGGCGTTTGCGTTTCCATACTTCCTGCTTAATCTGCGTATCCCCAATATGTGGCCAAGTCGTTGCTCTTTCTAACGCGAGAAGAGTATATTTAACCCATTTCCCCGCGTAATCTAGTGCCAACTCTTCAAAGGCTGCGCCGGAGTGTCGATGTACCTTGTGTCGCAGATCAGTGCGTTCTCTACCCCCGTACAGTTTGCGACACCATAATCTCACCGACGTTGGGCGGTGCAAGCCAAGGAAAACATCATTAACTCTTTGCTGGAAAGAAAGCTTTTTTTCCCACCACCCAAGACAGTTGTAATCGTAACGTTATGAGCTCTGAATCAAGAACTCTTGTATTCACCAATACATGGGTTCTGAGAGAGAGAGAGAGAGAGAGAGAGAGAGAGAGAGAGAGAGAGAGAGAGAGAGAGAGAGAGAGAGAGAGAGAGAGAGACTCATAACGTTACGATTACAACTGTCTTGGGTGGTGGGAAAAAAAGCTTGACCTCAATCGGGTTTGGCCTAGGCTTAGCAAATTTATGGTCTTGTATACTGTTAACATTCACTTTCGTACTTCTTACTCATCTGAAAACATGAACAGGCGGTCGGAAAGTCGTGCGGGTGCACGGAGAGCTGAATGAGATGGCTAGATCAGCAAAGAGAGAAAAAAAGTAAAACATGTTTACTGTACCCTGCCAAAAGTTTATGTAACTGGAACTGGTACTTTTATCAATCTGGAGTTGGGTTTGTGGTGACCTGAAGACTTCACTAAAGTAAACATTTCTGAAACGCGGATTTCAGTGATTCTCTGGGCATAGCTTTGGAAAATTAAATACTCTAGATTTCAGTCACTTAAGCAGCTAAAGGATTTTAAAAAATGATCTGCCACCAACGAAGCTGAATACATTGGCGAACAGTCCTTCAGTGACTCAATACCGTGTCTGACGTTGCCACAAAATCTCTCCAGCTCCAATGTACAATTCCAATCGACTAAGTAAACTGCATTTGAGGTATGGAAAAAAAACCAACCAACTTCCAAAAAGGCCAAGAGTAAACGTCCTCCTTTCATTGCCGACACTCAGCAGTTCAAATAGCGCGTTGCATCACTCCACGCCAATGCCACACGAATCCCCTTTGATGTCTCTTGGGCAGAGATATCGAGACCGGCCTGCAAATGCATCCTTTTAGAGAAGGTTATCGACTAAGTAAATTAATGTTTCAAAGCCAGTCGACTTCAACGCTGAAAAGCGCATGGCTAATCAATAGAAGCTTCATTTAGACCCGGCATAATATGGGAGAGTTTTTGCCCTGGGATTGACAAAAAATGTGATGCTTTATTCAGTGCCCAGGGCCGATTTCAATTAGTCCATAAATCCCTACTTTAACTATTGCAACCTGGCAAATGTACAGGAAGTTGACAAATTATACTACTGGCAAAGCAAATGACCTGTTATTTTCATAACCTCCGTTTGTTACTGGTACTTTTATGTGCAAAGCCACTGCGACCGCTTGAAATGTTATTGCCTCGTCAATACAGTGCTGCCATTCTATGAGAATGTTTAGTTCTAGATCAATTACACTTCCATCTGTAACCATCACCAGAGCCGTTCCTTACTATTACAATTAAATTCCACATTACTTTACTACAACTACCACATGTACAACTACTACAATACACTGCCATTAGATTGTACCACTGTTCACGTTGCAACAAAGTGAATTCAATCTGGCTTGCCGTTGATAAGATAACCTGCTTGGTCCAGTTTTATCAATACAATTTAAAACCGTCTGAAATGTAAAAATCGACTTGTCCAGAGCAGCTCTGAATGAGTTTCCATTCAGCGCCTGTTGTGTACCCCCGGGAGTTCTTAGGTCCAAAAAGTCACGAGCCTGTTGACACAAATCTATATAATGATCGAGTGCCGAGTCCCTGCTGTTTCTAAGTCTATAATGATGTTCGTCGTCCTCACGTGAGCAGCCTCACGTGTATCAGCTGGCCATTTCTCTACAAAATTTGTGAATTCAGTTGTGAGTTGTATTATTCCTAAAAACAATCAACGCAGTTTCGTCTGTTGCGCAGTTCAAAGAGTTAAGATGATGCTGTCCTCAATCAGTTACTACAATTCTGTCATATCTTGTCCATAGAATGTAGAATGGCAGTAACACGGCGATGGTTTGAAGTATCCAGTGGCAATGTAATTATGCATTAGGCGCCGTCCGGTGATTACTGTAGCTTAGCCATGCTTCCGCTGTGCACAAAAAAAAAAAAAAAAGAGCCCCCCCCCCCCCCTCAAGTCAGGTAAGGGGCTGACAGACCGCCTTCGGTTGCCCCCCCCCCTCCCATATTGCTACGCCACTGAAATAGGGTGACCCTTATCGCCAAGTAACACGTTCCTTTACCTGTCCAGTGGTCTGACAAAAATTTCGGCGGTAAAATCACTTTTATCAAATGCCTCAGTCGAATACTATCGGTAAGAAGGGGCTCTTTTATTGTAGAAAATGAGTCAGTTTTCCCCACTGAAAGTGAAAGAAAGTTAAAGACTGGAATTCTGTGCCTCATTCGGATCAAGCAGTGTGAACTGAAGTATTTAAGTTGGCATTTTTTTTTTTTTATGAAGTGCTCTAAGATGGCATCTATTCCATGAAGTGCTTTTTCACTGCCTGGGGCGATGTACAGAAGTTCTTTCTGGGCTCAGCATCTCAACTTCTACGACTTCCTCTTCTTCAGAGGACGTCCATTCCGCCTCGCATAGCTTTTTCTTCTCGGACTTCCGTATCAGTTAATCAAATATTTTACCCCTGGGTCTGTGGACATACGCTAGTAGAATGTCTCGGGTTTTTTTTTTTTTTTTTGGTCAAGGCTAAAAGCTACTTGTTTCGCGGTTTAGCTCTACTGTGGTACTTTATCTATTCGCATGCTGTAGCGTAAAAGATTCCGCGTGAGCTGGTGTGCCACAACTCTTCAGAGAAAGGATATTGTTGTACACGTACGCACCCAAGCGTGTACGTACTTATCCCCAACCCCGTCCTTAATCCTCAACCCTAAATCTCATCGAAGGCCCTAAACCTGCTCCCTATCCTTTCAACCCAAAAAAACGGGAGGAAAATCAAATGAAAACCTGAAAGAATAATTAAGTAAGGCTGATGTTAGGGGAGAGTCCATGCATTTCAGGAGGAGCTCTCTATAGCTCTGGAGTCACAAAAGGCTTTACAAGACGTACCCCTAACGCAAAAAAAGTTTGGGGGGGGGGGGAGGGCGGGGTGTACGTATTTGTAACAACATTCTCAGATAAATTAAGCCACTGACTCGGGGAATACACAGATGTGATTTCTAATGTTGACTTTTGAGCACCAATGTGTAAATTGAGGCGCAGAACGAAATTTCCTGTCATACTGTTTAATTCTGCTCAAAGGAAATGCTTTTTTTTTTTTTTTTTATTCGGTTCAAAATGTCGGAACACTTTTTGCTGTTCAACTCAGTTGTGGTTCAAAATCAACGTAAGCATAAAAAATATAGCGAACTTCAAGATCTTTTAAAACATGCCCACATACATCTTTACGTTTTTCTAGGCATAATAATTTTTTATGATATTGTGCGGAATTTAAGGCTCAGCGGTTAAAAAGCCTTCCATGACTATTGGAGGTCTTAGTTCCTTTATAATATGATGATTTGAACACTAATTAATTGTTATCAAAGGCAGTCTAGTTACAGGTCTTATTTCGGCTAAGGTGAATGAAAATCAATGTGTTAATTATGCCCTGGGAAAACTGCCCTTCTCCAGTGAGGTTAAGTCATAAAGTCAAAAGTAGCAAGCTCGCCGCGGAACTTGGGGCTCGGATGATTTAATTCAATGATGACAAACAAAATATCACAGGTGGTGTAACGTGACCATGAACTGCAGGAGAATTCCGCTAACCCGTTCTCCTGGCTACTTTATAAGGAGAGTCAGCTGGACAGCCCCTTTATAATCATGAAACGAGATATCATATCCGTTTTAATATTTTTTTTTTTTAATAAAAAATATCACTGACTACGGTTTGTTTTTCGTGTCTTTAATTTAGACAAGCACGGATACCAAATGCCATCGGTAACTGAAAGAAATAAGAAGCCGTGAACCAATAGAAATTTCTGGGTCCCTATCACTATCAGTAACAAAGGGCCAAAAAATAAACGTTAACTACGTGTACTTTCATGGGTTATCAACGTAAACAGTGTACGTTCATGACTTACCAGCGTCAAAATAATCAAACCCGCGCGCCTACTGATATTACCGATTCTGTCGCCTAACTATATAATATACGCTTTCATAGTCACAATTGTTTGTGAATAGAGAAGTTTCAGTGCTCGACAGTACATAATAATATTTATTATTTCACCTTTGTGTTGCCAATCTCCTTGGTATAACGATGAGAACTGGATGATATTTCTTGGTAAGGTTTTGTTTTACAGGGCTGAGCTAAGAGGCTTGAAAGGACGTCTTACTTTTAACTTTTAATGTGCCTTGAGTTTGAGCTGGGTTTAACGGCGCATCTGCATGACAACGGCCACTTTGCTCCTTACAACTTTTGTTGTTGTCGTTGTTGTTTTGGGGACGGGGAGGTACTTACTGTAATCGGATTCTCTAAGCCTGATCAGTCAGAACTTCGCAGTTACACATATAACCGGAAAAGTCCCGTAAAAACATATTTATCTATAAAGTTGTCAAAATGTGATTTGCATGCATCTAAAATGACCTTTGTAAATATTTTTAAAATCTTTAAATCAACGTGTAGATTTCAGTCCCCTGCTGAAAGGACAGGGTGCGCCGCCTGTCCACGTTATGAAAAACGAGGAATATGTTCTATTTTATATTAATATAACATATTTTTTTTTTCGTTACAATTGCGTACGTCCCTCAAGTTTTTCGCGCAAGGGATACGTATTTTAAAGCCTTTTTTGACTCCAGAGCTAAAGAGCTCCTTCCGAAGTACTCATAACAACAACCTTAATTAATTTTATTTTTTTTCAGATTTTCTTTTTGTTCCCCTCCTGTTGTTTTGGTTCAAAGGTAGGGGGGTGGGGTTAGGATTCGATACGATTTAGGGCTGAGGATAAGGACGGGGTTAGGGTTGGGTATGTATACGTATATTCCTCTAGCGCTTGGGGTGCGCACTTACTTTTAACAACAGCCTTATTTTAATGGACTTGGCACAAAAAAGACCTTGTCTGGCCCATTTCTCCATCTCTGACAGTTCACAGGCATGGATGATATGTACTTCAGCTTCACACTGCACTGAATACAAGCTATTTCTTGCAGTACAAAGCTGGACAAAATTTTAATCAACATAATGGCTGTTTAAGCAGTTTCAACGATAGCACTTGAACAGTGATTAATTTAGAATGACTTCTGGTATAGAGCCCTTCACGGCCAATATCTCCTACATAATGAGTCTGCGATGAAAAAAAAAAACAAAATAAAAACAGCAGCTCGATCATAGACAGTGTGGGTGTTCTTCTACTGAATTTTTGTGTAGTTTCCAAATGGCACGAGTAAATGACACGGCGTTGTTTTTGATGTGCCAATGCCACAACGCAACTCTCTTTCTCTCTCTCTCTCTCTCTCTCTCTCTCTCTCTCTCTCTCTCTCTTTCTCTCTTTCTCTCTTTCTCTCCCTCTCTCTCTTTCTCTCTCTCTTTCTCTCTCTCTTTGCAGAGTTTTTCATGTGTGTATTCGTCGCTTTTTTATTGCTTTATTCCACCCCCAGATCAGTGTGTTTCGAGAGAATCGCGAGTAAAGATTTTGTCTTAAAACGTCACAGTGTGTCGGAACTATTTTTTAACCCTTTAATATCAATTCCTAAAGGTGAGCTACCTCCACAATTTACGTAGGAATAAACTTTGTTATATCAAATTACGATCTTATCTCATGTCTTGTATAAGAAGGAGATCTAGAATAAAACAATACTGAGATGACGCACCGACTTTTCTGTTAAATTTAGTGTTTCAACTTCCCTCTTTGTCTCCTTAAAAACACAACAAAAAAAAACAAGTTTGTCTGTCGTTTTTTCCAATCATGTTACGCCGTCAACATAAATATTATCAAATTTCTCTTGGTTAACGAACTGAATTCGGTGCCAACTATGATGAAATTATCTGCCACTTGAAAAATGTTTCGTAGCTATAGAATCTAATTGGCTCTCATAATATGACACCACACGTAATTACTTCATTTTTCATGTTTTAAGAAACGGTGTTTTCAAAACGCTTCAGCAGGGCTGAGGAAAAGTGATGGTGAGTTTACTACAAACGAGACAACGCGAGGCGCAGCTCACCGGGACCGTTGCCCACATGTCCTAGCTCGCGGCATCCGAGTGCAGGGGTAGCCAGCCACGTGTTCAGCACCCCACCGCGTCTTTATCATCACGGGGGAGAAAAAAACAACTGGAGTGAGGGTACGGTGAGAATGCGATTCCTAAAGAACTTGTCAGTGCATATCTCACTGCTAGGTATAACGGATAACATCTGACCATTTCACGATCTGACAAGGGGTGAGCAAATTGTGCTTTAACTGCTGTACTTAATGTGACTTGATTTCTTCCATCTAAATGTGATTTGTACTTTTTTTTCCGGTTTTGCTTTGTTTTCGTAACTTTTTCAGTAGAAGATAGCCTCTCTTAAAAGAACGGTTGTTGTTTTTTTTTGTTTTTTTTAAAGAAGAGAGAGAGAGAGATTTAAAACTGTATGCGACACGCATCATGCACTTTTCTTTCCCTCTCCGTCTCTCTCTTTTCAATAATCATATAAATTGATTCATTTTACCTGTGAGCAATGTCTCGGATATAATTTACATTAATTAATGGTGGCATAATTATGTGTATTTCGAGGTATTCAACAAAGGGTACTCATCTTTCGGTCAAAACAAACTTACAATTTTCTTTTCCAAAATTAAAATTTTGCGCGAAAATAGGAGTAACAGACTTTAAAGAAAAACATGGATAACATTTCTGCTTGACAGCATCATAAATCCTTCTTTTGTCGCCTTTACCGTTTGTTTCCCTTGAGTTTGATGTGGGTTTGCGTAAAGTTCTATTTTTTCTCTTTTCGCTTCATTCTTGCCCCTTTTTTTCACCGTGTATGTTACTTTCTATAATTCGTGTTTCTTTAATGTTGCACATCCGCTTGGTTACTTAGGTCCCTGTGTTGAGGTGAGCAGGCTAATTAATTAGGTCCTGGGCATAAACGCTTGAATGTATACGTCAACAACCTACTCCTGTGAATTTTCTATCATGATATTTTCTGGTCATTTATGAGCATCAACTATAACTATCAGGCATAAAAAGACGAAGACGGTACATGTATATTGTTCACTGACACAATGCTTTCGTATTAACAATTTTTATATCCGAACAGTAATGCTGTGTGGAATCTTAAGTTATTTCTTTCCATACCAAAGAATGGCTTGACAGCAACAGTTTCGCCCAATGTTGGCCTTAAATTAAAAACACATGCATCTGTTAGTGTCATAGTTTTTCTTTCCTCTTGGGTTGCAAATAATTGCCCGCGTGCTGAGAAGGCATGTTGAAAAAGTTTACTGTACACGTAGGCCGGGTCTTCTACGACGCGTGGAAAGAAAGTTTTGGCACATTTGCTCATGGATGCTGTGGACCCTGAGCTCAAAATTCTGACACAATTTTAAGGCATGACTTCACGGGTCATGACAGAGCTTTTATATAGGACAAATATATAAAATTACCGTTATTCTTGGAGCATTTCGAACAACAGCGGACGGTACGCTAAGATCGTAAACGTTAAGTGGTGTGTACACGTTTTCTGCTACAGTCAAATCATAGACCGAAAGATCAGTTTTGTGTCACCCAAAAAACGTTCTGAACGACCAATGTTGCTCTTTGGGCGGCGGGTGCTCCATTTTACGCAATATGTCGAGCCAAAGAATTTTAATTAAGATGTGCTTATTTGGGGTGTCATCAGAAGCTCACGAAGTTTGAAATATGAAGAAAGGGTTAAAATATAGTACATTTACACCCAAAGTGTGATTAGGCCCAAACAGCAGAATAAATGTTCTTATCTGAATTCCAGCAACGTATCCATGCAGTGGTTCCCAGCAACTCTTTTATAAAAGTTTACTCAATGATATTAGGATCACCTAGGGCAACTGTTTAAGTCGCAAAATTACTTACGCTATTTTATCATAACATCAGCACTTCCATTTCGTTCTAGGGTAACTTTTTCCTCTACTCTTCCCCTGGCGCCGTTTTTTCTCAATATCCCAGCTTCATGAGCAAATTGTCTCTACATTTTCAATGAAATTTAATTTGCCTTATAATCATGTTTTTTAATTCCTTAATTTTGTAATTTTTCATATCCTCCATTATTTTAAAGGTTGGTTTTTTTTCATTAACTCCTTTATTAGTTTGATCAACGCAATTCTTGTAATTAGATCATCATAATAATTTTTTTTTTTTTAACTGAGTTCAATAGAGAAAGAAATGTCTTTATTGTTATTTTGAAATATCTGCCTGACTGAACACTGTACTTGTGCCAACCTGACTTCATAATAATTAAGCGTAAAGATAATGACGCCTGTCAGAAAGAACTGATAATTACCCCCAAGACACAATAAATACCACACATCTTGTCAGTTATAGCCCATCGTCCCACTTGTCATATCTAATAACGTAAGGTAGTCGGTGAGAGATCGCACCGTTGATCCTGCGGTACTTGACCTGTGGGATTCGTATGGTACTGTGCATTATGCTCATACCGCAGCGCATTTCGTCGCTGACATGGTGCAAGCAACTGACGGTGTAGTTACATTGTTTTATGTGTCCAATTTCCATACTACTCGTCTGCTGATGGTACTGTGAAATGCAACTGAATTTCCAAGAAATTTATACTACCATGCTCCTGCTTATGCTGGACCAAGATCTCGTCTAGTGAATGAAAGTTGAGTTTTTGCAAAAACTACTTTCGCAGAAAAATGAACAATGTCCCGAAACATTTATGAAAAAAAAACGCACCAATTCTGAGTCTGTGGAATTATTTTCGTAGGAAAAAGGATTAAAAAAAAAAAAAAGCATTAACTATGAGTCTTTGGAACTACTTTCGTAGAAAAGTGGACAACGTGCCCGGCATTTTTATTAAAAAACGCATCAATTACGAGTCGCTGGACCCTGAAAGACTATACAGTCATTAGTACCACACTTATACTGTAAGTACGTTCTATTTGTCAAGTTTGATAATCAGCCAAAGTGTCACAGCCAATGTTATAAGAATGGAAATGTCTACTGCGTTTTAAATTACAAACGGGCGCTCTATGAACAATTTCCATTGGATGGTATTCCATAAAAACCAACAACGCGATGAGAAAGATCGTGGGTTTTTATCGGAATGATCCAGTTCATATCTATGTGTAATTCAATTTACAGTGTAAATTGTTTCGATTTGTTTTATTGGGAACATGCAATACAACAGTGCTTGATAAACATGAAACGGGGATTTGTTCTGACAAAAACAAACACACATGGCTTATTATCATTTGGGACAAACCACATGGGCATAGGAATTTGAACCAATATATTTGTCAAGCTATATGACGCCAAGTTCTGAAAGTCTCGAGGTACCGCGAGATTTAGGTTGTCCAAAATTTAATAGTCCCACAGCTGAGAGCAGGAAACGGGGAATTATTGCGTGAGGAGTGCAAAATTATTTTCTTTAATTTGCTGAAAACCACTGGAGGGCCAGAGACAGAGAAAATAATGGCACAGTTTTGGGATAAGCGATAGCAGACCAGATCAACGCTGAAATGGTTCTGGCATCTTCTTGAGAAATATAACCCAAAATGTAACTTGTCTTTACCGAACACAGAAAACGCAAAAGCTCAAATTTCCGTGACTCGGAAATCGAGCAGAACGATAAGAAGTGAAAAATAAACATTTAGGCAGGGAAAGAGGTTAGGTAAGAAAGATAACATGACCAGGCTGTTGTCAGTCATCAATATTATTGGACAATTTACTGTCAATGTTATCAAAACAAGGTCAGATTTGAGTGTTCCTCTTATCCACATCACCTAGATATTTAGTGATTTACATGACTATCTGAATCTACAAAACACTTCACACTGACCTGATGAGAATAACGTACATTTCGAGATGTTTTGATAACAATGTTTACAAAGGCGAAGTCTTTGTGTGTGCAATGCAAAAAACGCGTGTGAGTGTGCTGCGTGTCACTGAGTGCTGGTGTTTCCAGAGGGAATAAACTAAAAAGCGCATATATATGCAGAACACGCACCGCACTGAGACCTGGCTTCATATCTTTGGCAACAAAAGCTACTGCCATTTTGTTTCTGTTTGTTTATTTGTCTGTCTTCTAGAAACAAACAAAACCCTAAACTCAATTATATGATTATCATCTATCTAATATAATATCAAGATCAAGTGGCCGCACTCAATATCATACTACACAGAATATCAAGACACGCTGTTACCTAAGAAAAAACATGAACGTGGTTATCTCTAAGTATGTTTTCCAACTGATACTATGTAAATTCCACTCCTCACATCATATTTTTAATACAGTCATGACACGCGTCCATTTGTAGGCAAAAACGTTTCCATCTATTACTATAACTGCGAAGGTTTCGTTTATATTTTCATCTGACACCCTGATGTAACGATAGTTTGCGTGAGCGCCCTTCAAAGCCGCAGAATCAGATTCCTCAAATCATAGGATTTTCTGACATTCTGGGGCCTGGGCCAAAAACGTGCGTGACGTAGCGATGCGCAGTGACCGGACACCAAGAACACCGTGTGGCTCTTAGAATTTTAGTGAGAGCTTGAAAATACACCTTGTTGTGCGTCAGCCAATGGTTGCTCTATTGCCAATTTCCCTGTAGTATCGGCGGGACAATGGCAGTTATAGATTGCAATCTACTCATGAATGCTAAGCAATAAAAACCTTGTATATCCGTCTCGTGATCTATCCTCTGCCGTTTCATTATTCGATATATCCTCCACCTGCCAAATTCCCGAAATATCCGAGATGTAAAAGTTACTTTTCCCTATTCATGCATTTGACGATAAAGTAAAAAGGAGCCATTGGTTTCTTGTAAAAGTTCACGTCCTAAGTGAACAAATACCGTTTGTCTTTTGACTGTTACCAAACTGAATACAGGATCATGAAAGTTGTTGTTGTTGTTTTTGTTGCTATTGGAGAAGAGGAGTGGTTACACGATGCTTGAATTTTTAAGTCGAGAAATCTTTGCACTGATGTGAATGTCAAGTTGCTCTCTTCCTTCGGCATGCGTGGAATGACACACTGTCACATATTCTATGAATAAAAAAATATCTCCGCGGGGACAACATCAACGGCAAAGGAATGACAAAAACATTTTCACCCAGAAAAAAATAAAATTATTAAAAATATTTTGCTGGAATGTCAAGTTGTCTTTTTCCCCCTTTTCCTAGACAAGCCAAGCCCACTCACTGTCAAGGCCAAAGCAGCTGAAAATTGCCCGTGTGGGCTTAGACATGAATCCTAGATTTGATAACGTTTATTCTCTACGAAATCCTGATGTCTGAGTTCACGGAAAACTTGCTTAACAATAATACCCGAAACTAAACCTTCGAAAGCGCGGAGGTCCAATAAAATCATATAACCGTCTTCAGCACCCACTTTTAAGCCTGGCCGCATCTAAACCTTCGAAAGCGAATAAGACCAACATAAGCGTATAACTAGCTTAAGCATCCATTTTTAAGTCCGACGCCTCGGAGCAAAAATGTCAAGAATGCTATGAAAAGTTGTGGGCTACTCAAATTGCTACGTTCCTTCACATACAGGCACTATGATTTTGTTGGTTTCGTGAAGACCAATAAAACATGAAACTTTAATACTGTACAATAACCATTAATTTGACATTAAGCAATTATTTCGTGATTACGCCTCACATTGGTAAATCAAATACATCCCGTGTCTTTATATGGTCTACAAGTGTACAGACTGCCATTCAACTGAAACAACTCGGGCTCGCGTGCTTTCTACAGACACTCTGAAATAATACACCCAGCAGCATGTTGTCGGTGTTGTTGTTGTTGTTGCTGCTGTAGTTGTTTAATACCAAGAGTTGATTCCGGGATTTGGATAGTTAATGGATTAAATATTTTCACCGAATTCGAGAGGAAATGTGTTGTATCAGCATACAAAGTAACAACGGCAACGACAACACAGACAATGGTGATAATAAGAATATGAAAGAGAAGAAGAATACCCAATCCACAATGATACTTTGCGGTAATGACGTCTGTGTAATATGACATTCATATCCTGAGACACTATTCATTTATGCAAAAAATCTGGACAGATAGCGTCAACATCTGTGGTGGATAGTTTCGACTACGGCTGTAAATGTTCGACTTCATCACATCAATAACAAGCCGACGAGTATGGCGTAGACTGGCGAAACGGTAGAACGCCAGAGCAACAGATATGTGACAGACATTCTGCTTGGCAAGTATTGCAAATAAACATGGCAGAAAATAATATATTTGTGTACATGGCTCGTCTTCCTCCTTCTCCAATTTAGATCAACAGTTTTCCTGTTCTGAACCCCCTCCGTGTACTCCAGTATCGCCGCCTATGCCTGGGCTAAATGTGTGTTTGTATCGCTTGTATCAGTTTTTGCCAAACTGGAGAATGATGTTTGGTGGTCTGGTTCGCGGCCAGCTATCTTTCTGTCACAACCTGTTTGATTGTGTGGTTTACCAGACACGCGCCGAGACGGGACTTCAGCGGTAAGTAGGTACATGATGACAAAAGAAAATAATTATCACTGTTGTTTCTTATGTCATTTTTTTTTTTTACATAGAAATTGGTATGATATAACAAGTATGCACAACATAACAGAACAGGCGTCTTTGAAAAATACCTTATGAGTGAAGTCAATGGCGATCGTAAGTGACAAATAAAAGTAAATCAAAATGTACCTTTTACATTTTCTAGCAGTTGGCTGAAGTTTAAAGTCGCGGACAGTCACACAAACTGGACTCTTTACCATTTTCATATCCTTGGATGAATTTCAAGCGACGCCATTATGGACACACAACCATCAATGAGACCGTCATGAAATTTAAGGATAATACATTTTGTGTAGCCGCCCGACAAAATGAGGCACATCGTGCATTTTGGTGGTATGGAGATATTGGTGTCACCAAATAGGTTATATTCAAAGCCCTTTCATTTGGTAACAACAAAAAATTGCTGTAATTTAATTAGCAGAGAAGATATGGCCTCTCAAAGACAGGAAGTGACAGAACCGCAGTTTTGAGAAAAGCGCTTTTAAAGTTTCAGCTTTTCATCAAAATTATTGATGGTGACTCAATTCTTGGTCAATTTTGAGGCATTTGCCCTTCTTAAACAGGATTATCATTTGGAAAAGGAATAGTAAAGATGTTAAACTTTTCAAAAATACTGAAAAGGCAAAATCGATAAAATTTACCACCTGACGCCTTTTAACGATTTTCTCGAATCGGATAGTGCCAAAATGTGCCTCATTTTGTCGGGTGCCTACACATTTGTTATTAAAGGACAGATGGGGAAAGAAGTACTGCAATATCGCAAAATTTCCCATTGATTCATAAGCAGCAAATTGGGTTCTTAATTTACATTTGTTTCCACTTTCAAAACCTAATTCACCGGAGATTGCCGACTTTATCTAATCACATGCAAGAACTTCCTATTTCATTTTGGCAGAGATTGAAGTGTAAGTCTACTTTTCACGACACGAAAAGGAGTTCGATTTAATGTCGGGTCGGAAACTGCAAAAACGTTAAACTTCCAAATGTTAAATTTATGACTTATGGTTATGAAGTCGGGGGGAGGGGTTTTTCACCCTGTGTTTACAGCTTTATTTAAGGAGGTTTCGCGGTCACATTGGCGTTTACACCTCACTTTTCTTGTTCTTATTCTTGTTGTTATGGTTGTTGTTTATTACAGGTATTATTTTTCTTGTTCTTGTTTCAGTGTTGTTGTGTTTTTTTTTGTGGTAGGAATTAGTTTTTTTTAGAATTTTAGAGGCCCGGGCAGCGGCCTTATTCGGCCTGCTCTTCTCAACTTTTAACTACCAAGGTATCTTTAACGTGCGCAACGTGCACACGGGCCCTCCGAGTTTTTCGTCCTTATCCGAGAAGACTAGGTGCTCGATCCTACCTACCATAGGATCAGCGACAGGAATCCCCCCCCCCCCCCAAAAAAAAATTCCAACATGCCAGCACCGACCGGGAATCGAACCCAGTAATTTCGGCATGAGAGGCGAGCCCATTGACTCTAGACCACCATGTCCCCAGGCATTCTCACCCTCAAACTGGTGTCAGCTGTTGTACAACGTGCCCAGATTCCCGGGACTGTCAACTCCGCAGCGACAAATTCGTTTACGAAAACAACATTTACAGAATGAATTGCCTCTATTAAGGAGCGTCTCACACCGATGTGCAAATCAGATTGCACAAATATTATGCGTGCAGTTTATGTGCACGTGTGCTAATTACGGGGTTGTAAGCGCCAGTATCAGGAAGACAAAATAATTCGGGACCGGGTTGTGGTGTGGACACATATTTGTATGTTTACGCGTGATTCTGACGTTGCTGTTTGGCGATGGAGGGGACACATCGGAAGTCATTTCGTTTTACTTCTTTTAGGGCGGAAGGAAAAAAAGAAGGCCGGTTTCAGGATTCCCCCGGTGTATGGTGTATTAAACCATGTATATAAAATCATGTGCATCAAACGCGGCCTATCGTCTTACTTTCCGTCAATATTGTTATATTAATGCTGTATTAATCAAGCCCAACAAAACACGGCTGACTTCAAATGGCAGACTCGCAGCTGTGACAGATTTGCTGTCGCATATATCATAATACTTGCAAGGCGCGTTTGCGTGTCTCAAAGGAATAACAAACAAATGCAATTAAGACGAAAAAATTGCTTTAGTAACTGATTTTATTAACAAACTTAACTTCATTTATTCGGCATCATGTTATGTCTGCGAATTTTAAACTATTTACATACATTCGACCTTTCCGAAAAGGACATACTCTGATTTCGCTGTCGGTGTCGTGTTTTCTTTGTTTGGCTGGCTGGCTGGCTGGCTGGCTGGCTGGCTGGCTGGCTGGTTGCTTGGTTGGCTGGCTGGCTGGCTGGCTGGCTGGCTGGCTGGTTGGTTTGCTTGTTTGTTTGTTGGTTGGTTGGTTGGTTGGTTGGCTGGCCAGCTGGTTGGTTGGTTGGTTGGTTGGCTGGCCAGCTAGTTTGTTGGTTGGTTGGTTGGTTGATTGGTTGTTGGTTGGTTGGCCGGTTGGTTGGTCGGTTTGATTGTTGACTGGTTGGTTGATTGGTTGGTTGGTTGGTTGGCTGGCCAGCTGGTTGGTTGGTTGGTTGGCTGGCCAGCTGGTTGGTTGGTTGGTTGGTTGGCTGATTGCTTGGTTGGTTGGTTGGTTGACTGGTTGCTTGGTTGGTTAATTGGTTATTTGGTCGGTCGATCGGTCGGTCGGTCGGCCGGTTGGCCGTTCGGTCGGTCGATCGGTCGGTCAGTCGTTTGATTTCTTGGTTGGTTGCTTTTTTTACCATTGCACAGCGTCTTTACATGACTGTAAATCAAATTAGTGTATTCTGCATATAAATTTATACCTTAAATGAAAATTACTTGGACAGAGAGCACCACACGTTTTGTTTCTAACCCAGAAAAGGGCTGAAACGACAAACACAAGACAAACTGTAAGAAATCTCCACCAAACTCCTAGATCACGACCTTGTCGTCTTTTATAAAGTCCCTAGCGCCGTCTTTCTCGTTTCTAAATGTGAGATTGGATGCGGGAATTTCCCCAACAAATCTCCCCGCTGAAAATATGGATTTGTCGCCTCCCCTAATTCCCAGAAACCTGCCATGTACAGGCCTATAGTCCGCTCAAAAACCAGGGCATAGCCAGAACTTGTCAGGCAGTGACGGGACAGAACTGGGCGTGATAAATGAGGGATTTACATCAATAAAAGGTCATTGTTGTTAAAATATAACTCTATCTACGGGTGAAAGTGATTCTGTTTGTTAAATAAGCTGAATCTGATAGACGTACAATAAACCAACGAAATTGTTTTCCGTTGTACTGTTTCTGGACGTGTGAAGGGAGTAATCTATATATGAATATGTCTGTCAGACAGTCTGTTTGTCTGTCAAGCAGTCTGTCATCTATCTGTCTATCCAATAATCTATCTATCTATCTATCTATCTATCTACCTATCTATCTATCTGTCTGTCTGTCTATCTGCCCGTCCCCCCGCCCATCCATCCATCCATCCATCTCTCTATCTCTCTATCTATCTATCTATTTATCTATCTATCTATCTATTCTATCACATTATTTCCCCCCCCCCCTTTTTTTACCTTTGTTGACAACCATAGCTGCGCCGTGCCCCTTCTGTCATTGCTCATCTTCCATGTGTTCTCTCAACTCCGTCGATGGACAAAGATAATATTTAGTAAAAGCATTCCACGATCTACGCAAATGACAAAGTAGCACTGGGCAGAGGTCCCTATCTCTGGACCACCGAATCTTTGGCTTGGGGATCCTGATGCCGACATTATTTATCTTCCTAAAAGTAAGCTCGTGGGGTAAATAGATAGTTAGTGGATTCATTGTGCGAAATAATTGCTTGGTTCAACTGACTCGGAATATTTATTGCTTGGCTTCACGTTTAGGCGACTGAATAGATTTTGCAGACAGTCGCAATACATGCCTGGGAGATCATTCTTTCATAGCGGGGCACTGACTCCTGCGGTTTTGCCTCTTGTGGTTTATTCTGTCTTGATTAGTCCTCAGAAGAATCCTTTTGTGAACGTCAAATAGCCATGTAAAAGGGGGCTGAAAGCCATGACCAGCTGCCTAACTGATCAGACCACTCCGAAGCGATGACTGCCAGTAACAGACAGGGCTGGATTTACGCTTAAGCTCAACATGCTGCAGCGCCAGTTGCCGCAGCCTGAAAGGGCCTCTTTAATCCAAAAATTCGTTTGACTTGTTCTTTTAAGGCACACAAACTCCTAATATGGTAACCCCACCCAGCCACCCCCAAAACCGCAGGAGCTTGTAGTACATAATCATTGCGACATTTCTTGTCAAATTCAATTCTTACACAGCCTCATTTTCTGTAAATACCTGCTAAAATAATGCATTTGCAGCTTTCCAAGACTTTGGGTCCTATCATTTCTACGTCTCGGCCTTGCAGGAAGACCAAAAAACATGTCTGCTTACATCAGTTTTATAGTTGTCTTTCTTGATGGTTTTATCTTTAACTCACCATTAATTTCTGTGCTCTGTCTTCTATCTATTTTCACAATATTTTCTGACACTGACAATATCCGACCCCATCACCGTTTTCATCGACAACGCCTATGTTTTGCTACCTTGATCTATGTCTTGGCAAACCAGACATTTAGGAGAGTAACGCTTTGGGTCAAGTCTACTTTGCATTGATTTGGACTCAGACTTGAAGTTAGTTTAAATCAACTGTTACAAACGAGACAGACTTGCTAAATCAACTAACGAGGCAGACTTGTCCCAGTCTCACAAGAAGTCCACGAAACCAAAGTAATGTTGGCTTGACTCGGCGCCTCGCAGGCCTTAAATGTCAGTTCTGTCAAGTGTATGAAGGTCACATTGTTGACAATATTTGGATCTATAAGATCTCACGTAGACTGCGAAATATAACTATCTAGACCGTAAGCCGTGCAGTCTTACGGTCCCCTTATTAGTCTTCAAATTGTGTATAAGCGATTTTTGTAATTTTCCTCAAGGTTAATTATTTTGTGTTTCATATTGAGGCCTCGCATCATTATGTCAGTAAATCACTGGTACATCACCCATGCAATGTCGCCGCTGGGATTCGACGTCTATATTTTCAGTGCAATATTTGAATATAGATGGCTTCACTAGTAGGGCGCGTAAACAGGCTGGCTAATCTTATCATAATCTAGTATTATCAGTTCACCGATTTCACCTGCACAATCAGTAGTTACCATCTGTACCTACCATGATACAGTAACACTGTTTTCAGATGGAGAGTCTGTTGGGGTTTTCCGCTGTTTTTCTGCACAGTGACACTTTATCAAACACGGGCCTTTTGGCTTGTCTGCTTTAAGTCTTGTTTCCTCAGTGGGCGAGATCTCTTTTTCAGCCCGTTGACTCAAGTTTTGACTAGTGAGATATGGTTGTTTCAGTCTTGCCTGTACGCGAGGTTCCAGTTAACGTAATAGTTCAGATCTCACACAAAAGCCAAGACAAAACAGACTTGACTCGGAGGGCCACCAGCATGTGGGTATCCATCACGCCTTCGACGAGTGAGTACATTAAAAAAAAAAAAAAGAGATACGGCCGTTCCGATGGAGATTCCAACCGGGACCCTCTGGCATTTAGATCAAGCACTTCAACCACTGGGCCACTGCACCACACAAACATGAAGATTATCTTACAACGCAAAAAATCAAGTTCTGTGACAATTTAGAAACAAAAAAAAAGTACGCATAAACTTTCTTTGTTCTTGTCCAGCAAACACAGTTTCGATGATCTGAATATTTGTCAATTGTCCTATGAGTTTATAACTTCAGTTATAACGAACAATGCTGTGGCCCATCTGTGACAGTGACATACTTCAAAAGGGAAGAATCCTCTAGAAATGTCCCTCAACTAACTTACCGCCACACTCCCCCCCCCCCCCCCCCGACTTATTTACCTAAGTTCCTGAACAAATTCCAAAATACGCTTTTATTCACATGCGGGACTGACAATAACCGTCAATTCAAATTTTTCAAACTTCTGGCAAAAGGTACCGACAAAATGACAAATGAGAACTAAACATACATAACTGGGTTGGAGTTTCTGTGTGTTTCTCCGTGCGCGTTTATATTGTCATTTCAAGTTAAGATTTATGAATCGAAGAAGAGATGCTACCTATTTTACGGAAATGGTAGGTAAACCTACTACTACCTCGCAGTAGCATTTGTCTCTGAAGTACATTACATACTTATAAATAGAACTCGATCACAAGATGGGTTATGAGATTCGGTTTCAAGCGCTTTCCTACCTTGGCAATAGACATTAGGCTTTGAGTTACAATCGTAAAAATGAGTAGCAAGTGCAATCAATCGCTTTGATCGATGCTCTATGACAAAAGACAACAAAGCAATATTAGTGCAATCGTTTCACGTGGATGGTTTTGACTTATATCCGTATCGTCTATATTCCCGCATACATGCACTGTCTGTGTTCATGATGAAAGCGTGTCAGTTAGTCAGTGTATCAGTTAGTGATGATAAGAATGATAGAATAACTGTCACAGTTTATCGGTAGAGCTGCTAGTCGTGCTCACCTTTATGTCCTTGTTTTCAATACCAACATGATTTTGCATTCACCGTGGGGCACAATAATTATATCCCATACCAGAGTAGTATTTTTTTTATGTAACCCTTTTGAATTATTTGACCGAGTTGTTCAAGAGGAATGATGTTTTTGGTCTTAATTACTACTATCCCAGCTTAAATGAATCTCGTCCACAAACGGTGTCATTTAAATTAAGATTTTTTTTTCTAATTACCAAACGAAACAATGCTTTTCAGGTTACAGACCTTACTTTTGTGGGGTAAGGGTGAGGATTTATTTATTTCCTTATATTTTTATATGTTTATTTATTTAGAATTTAAGTATCCACTCTCAGAATATCTCTGAACTTCGATAAATGCAGTGTTCGTCCCCGTACTGTGGGGAGTTTTTTTTTTTTTAAAGTGATTTTGTAAAATCTACGTTAATTTGACAAACCACTGATGGACACAGAAAAGAGAGTACCTTTTCCATCTTTTTTTTTTTTTCAAGCCAATGAGAAGCAGGCAACTGTGATGCGGCAGAGCTACGAAGCCAATTCTTCTAGTGAACAATTGCCTGGGCATTACACTCAATGGCATGTCCAGGCTGTCTGTGCCTGTTGGGGCCTGAGAGCTCCGGGCAGTGAAATGAGAGAGACGTTGATTAATCCCGGCAGCGATGATTGAAAACCTACCCTCGTCCGCATCAAAGAAACTTCATTATCTCCAGGCATTAGCATGAAATTGGAGGAACCTTGCGCCGAAGGCCAAGATCTGAATGCATATGAAGGAAAAGCGGGATTGAGGGTTTCACGAAATGGGGGAAAGAAACAATAAAGATAGCCAGAAATATGGAAAATTAATGACGAACGTTGTTATACATGGCCTTGGACAACATCAGCCACTGTCACCGGCGTTTGAAGAGCTAATGGGGCAAGAGGATGTTGACCTGAACTCGCTGTTCACTCCAATGTTCCCCAACGTCTCCAAAACTGCTAGTGAAACTAAATGAGCACTCCACGTACCCAGAACTGTTGGGAAACTAAACAGTCTCATCTATGACGACTTGCTTGAAGCGCGTTATTTAATAACAATGATTTAAACCAAGAGTATCTGGGACAGCTTGCGTTAAACGATAGTTTCGCATCCTCGCTTGGTATAATGATCGGGTGTTCAACGCGTGAAACAATACAATCTCCAGTACAAGCAAATAAAGGTGCTGCTTTGTCTTGAAACCAAGAATAACTTGGTCAAAGTTTTGTAGCGCTCAATCGATGGAGGTTTCCTTAGAAGATGGTCAATTAAGATACTTTGGCGTTTGTACAAACAGTGCGCATTACACGTGAAGCGCTATTGTAATCTTGCAGTTTTCTATGTCCCGTACTAGTGATGTGTTTTGCACAATTAATTGGACTGCAGTTCTTGAACTTCCTTGAAACATGGGGTTATATTACAGAGTTCCATTCTCAAAGTACTCATCAAAAATGTATATTCATCTGCAGCAACATATGTTACTGTCTCGGTAGTCAATATATAGGAGTTTCTAACAATGTTTGATCCCTTTTCTCACCCTCTGTATAGCTCCTCCAATCTCATGACTTTAGAAGTATTACCCGTCAATTAGATAGAGAACAACATTTCTAATCCCCGATCCTGATACAAGACACCCATATCACAAACTGAGAGGGGGATGTAGCATTTTCGGAACCCTTATCATTCCACACGTAGACACCTCTCAGGTTATGTATATCACTTCAATACTGACTTGACATGCTTCACATTACGATATGATGTTTTCCCGGGTGGTCTTGCCATCCTGGGGCGAGATTTTTATGCACCCTTGTTTTTTTTTAAAGAAAACAACACGGGACAAAATGCCAGGGAATTATGATGAAAGAAAATAGCGGAATGCGGAAAAGCAGAAAAGCCTAACAGAAAAATGAAAGCCAGACAGAACAAACAAGACTTAAAGCGAACTGAGATTAGAAAGATGATCATAGATCTGATAATGTCTATTTCATGTTGGGAAAGATAACACAATGGTGGCAGACAAAAAAGATGTTAAAGACGGACAGGACAGAAGTCATACGCCAACCATACGCTGATAAAGACAACGTCAACTACTAATGAATCAAGACTATGATTGAGCTATTGGATGTCCGTAGTTATATAATTCAGTTACTTTAATCTAATGTCGTTAAGTTAATGTCGTTTATCTTCAACGTTAGTTTACCAATTATGATGTGTCATGAAAAAAAAATAGGCCAGTTCTGAGCAAGGTTATTGCCTACTGAATTTGGAACAAGGCCGGTTATGAAGGCACAAGCAGCAATATTCAAGCTATTATTCTATTTAGCTGTAAGACCAGTTTCCGTCCCTTAATTAAAACTTCAGGGCAGCTGTTGGCTGTGCCATTCGTTCAAAACGACATCAGAGAGCGCTCCAAGTGGACAGTAAGGGTCCGGACACAGAAGGTGATTCTTCCATACACAGTGATCATTTGGAAAAACGCACATTAAAATTTGATCCTGTCTGCCAAAATATGTTGCCATCTCAGATCATACGAGGGTTTTCCTGAATCAGACACTTAGGAGTTGTAACAAATGGACCTGAACCAGGCACGATCTAAATGTATTTTCCCCTTAGTTCTCATGCCAAAAAGTTGTTCGCTGAACATGTGATGATAAGGTGATCGTATAAAATACTAGTCAGTGTTAACTACTATAGAGGATTTGATAATAATGTGGAGTCAAATTATCCAAGCCAGACCTCCTTTAGATAACTTGTGTTCCAGGCAATGCTGCTTACAGTTTATCCTTATTCTGAACCATTTCTTCTTATGTAATCGCTTGAAAGCACCGACTTTTCTGTTTTCTTTTTAATAGCGGTCGTCTAAGGATGGCTATTTTATTGACTTTGAGCCATCTAACAGATCTCGGCTCTGATACCAAATGTTCCTGGTCTACACATATTCCTTCTTTAACAAAACTTATCATTCTGTCTATAAAATTGTCCTGGAAAGTGTTTCTCTTGAATCCAAAAGGCCAAACTTAAGGTAAATCGTTAATGGCGATTAAACTATCTTAATAAAAAACGACAAATGGCGGTGTGTTAAATAATGAAAAAGCGTATGCTCTCTGCTTGCCAAAACCACTTCTACATCCTGCGACTGGTAAGATTATGCGATTTCCTGCAGAGATAGGGTATTCCTTCAGAACGTCCGTATTCATGAGCAAAAGGAATGAAAATTGCTTATTTCACATTCCCCAAACTCCCATGTGGAGACGTTAATCATAAACCGTTTAAATGCCAGGACAATATAATTATGAACAGCTAACTGCCACAATGGCTATAACATTCTCACTTAGTGTCAGACATTTGGGGCCGCCGGGAGATATATATCATGTACATAGATAGTGCTGTAATTCGTAATTATTTCTCACACGAAATACATGTAGTTACAGTTGTCAAACCAGTAGGCTATTAGGCCATGCAGAACCAAAAATGTATGACCTAAGCTGTGAAGAGGTGAAACTATTTCATACGATTTGTTCAGTAAAAGCCAGTGTATTATAATCAAGGTAAAAGGGTCAAGACGAGTCCCTCACCCCAACAAGATCTGGTTTATGGACGAAGATCATCACTCTTGAGCTTTTCATGAGGAATGAGTAACCTCGTCTGACACAGTACGATATGTAATGACACATAAATGAATTGCATTAGTGTGGTTTATGGCCTTTGTTTGATGAACGTGACATCAAAGGGACAGGCCATCTGTGCTCACTACTGCGAAGTGTGAACGTCACAGGCACTAAAACATTCTGACATATCAATTATAATAACAATAATAATAATGTATAGCATTTATATAGCGCATATCCATTTAAAATGCTCTATGCGCTTTACAGAAACAACATGTCAACCACAGAGCAGAATGGAGCTGCCGGCGAAGCGCTCAACACACTGCACTGCTTCTTTCTCTCTCCCTGTCTCGCTCACTCTCTCTCTCTCTATCTCAGAGCAAATTGTAACGCAGCCTGTTAGGCGCAGTTCACAACTCACAACAGTTCACAACTCACAGCAGTTCACAACTCACATCAGTTCACACAACACACAACTCAAATAATATTTGAATATTTATTAATAACAATATATATTTAATAATGAATAATAAATTCTGGCGGGGGGGGGGGGGAGGGGGATGATATGGATAACTTTTAATCTATTAATTTGAATTTTCAATTTTGCCCGGGCAGCGGCCTTTCGGCCTGCTCTTTACGATTTCCAACTGCCAAGGTATCTTTAACGTGCGCAACGTGCACACGGGCCCTCCGAATTTTTTCGTCCTTATCCGAGAAGACTAGGTACTCGATCCTACCCCCCAGTAGGACCAGGGACTTGAAAATATGAGAAAAATCCAATTTCCAACATGCCTGCACTGCCCGGGTTTAGAACCCGGGACCCTTGGCATGAGAGGCGAGCACCTTGCCTCTAGACCACCTCATATGAGGTCCATATGACTTACTCGTTGCTATAATAGTTACTATAATTACTATACATATTTTTATGAACTTAACAGATAAAACTAGACACATTAATACTTGGAGAAATTGGGTATTCATTGTTCCACCTGTTAATAAAACGTTGGCCTCTGAGACCGAGAAAAGGGAAATTGCTAGCAACGAAACGCTAAGACCAACAGTAAACTGGTGGCGTTAACATCGGTTACTGCACGCACCTTATCACTGACCAAGGCAGGAAGTGCTTACAACTACAAGTAAGTGCGACAAGCTCCATTGAGTATTGACTGCGCGGTCGAATTCACTACTTTGTACGCTATGAACTCGCGCGTGTATACCAGAAGAAAAAAAAACACTTAAAATGACTGGGTGAGTAAATCGCGGTTACCGTCTATTACACTTTTACAACATTCTAGCATTCATTTACAAAACTATTAGGACTCGCACTGGTTAAGACAGACGGAGAGTCAATTCATCATTTAATCAGAGGTCAGGAGTCGTTTACAACTGGATACGACGTTTTACCCGCCGGCCACACCCACGCGATAAGGACAACACTGCATTTCGCACGTTTTTATGGATGAGGACCTCTTAATTGCCGACTGGTGATTGAACGATAAAGGCGAATTTTTTTTTTGTCGGCGCACTCCAACAGAAATGAAATATAACACGACAAATGCGGTCTTCAAGCGCTGGCTTTTTCAGACTGTGAATTCCTGGCAGATATAATCTACGTCCATGGATAATGGCGCTTTGATATCACTTCTAATTATGGACAACGCCCGGACTTGGTTACCATTCAAAGCGTAAAATCAAGCATAAATAAAAAACAAAAAAATATAAAACAAAACAAAACATGTATTTCGCAATATCATTCACGGATATTTCCCTACATCCAGTTTATCTACCTGTATTATTTATGGTCATCTGTCAAAGGGATAGGACTCATCGATCGCTATCGGCTATATTACAATATGCGCTTGCCATGTTATCATAATGCAGGGCCGAAGGCGTTGGGGTGAAGCCCTTGAGAAATGAAGATCATGTTACAATAAACGCCTTTCTATACAGACACCGTAGTTGCCTTTATTTATTGATTTATTTATTGATTTATTTCATTCATCTATTTGTGTTTTCTTTCCATGAATTACTGAAACACCTACTAAACACAGGAGCGGCAATACAGAGCATTCAAGTCCACGACTGTCACTGAATATTAAAATTCACGTTTGTTTGCTGCCTATGAAGCATTGAAACAACTTGAGATACACTGCACCCAAGTGCCTGAATGTCACTGAATATTCATATATTTATTTAATTTCTTTCTATGGACCATTGAAACAATTACATGAAAAGAGAGGCAGGTGCATGAATGTCATTGAATATGTAAAGGACTGTCTCGCCAGACTAGACAAAGGCAGTAAAGAAAATTGTATGTTATAATATGAACATTCCATCAACCGAACACAAAACGCCGTTTAAAAGAGGGTAGAGAACAGAGGTTTGCTCAAAATTTAATGGGTTCAGGATAGAGATATCGTCTAGAAAATGGAGGCCATCCAATCTCATAATACCCGTTCCCCTAAAATGCGAAGATCGGTTATTTCAATTACCTAATGAAAGCCGATTAGGCTACTGCACAGACCAGGGATTATATTGCCTTTCATCCCACAGAATGACGTGAAATTTAAACCAACCAATATCCCCACTGCGTCCGGCACTCTGATATAAAATTGAATCCCACGCACAGGAGGATAAATCTGAATGTTGTGTGCACTGATCCTTGGGAGGAGGGGGTGAGAAGGGAAGATAATTGTCTTTGTATACGTTACATTTCTCGCTAGAAAATTCAAGGCTATTGTCACACTGGTATGGATGTTGAGTGTCGGCCTATGTTTGTGATCTGCCACCGCAACATTTTCTTGCATCAAGTCAAAAGCACATGTGTAGATAGACAATCGATCAGGCGCACATTGGCAAACAAACTGGGCAGACACAATCTCACAGCCAGATGGGTAGATGGGCAATCGGAAAGGCTTACCAGTAAAGAAATAAGCATTCCCACATTAATGCAAAAGTTGCAAATAGATAATCATTTTGACCGTGCCAAAGCAATGGCTGTTGAGGTAAAAACAGCTCCACTGAATGCAGTAAACAAAGAACATTAACAGAGATACATATCAGCTCACTGAAACCATCAGAAGCAACAGGTAGATTTTATGGCCTTTCCGTTGGTAACATCTTTGCATTATTACCATAGAGATACTTGCACCTGTACAAATCCTTAAATAACAGCTGCAGCCAAAAATAATATTAATAACGGAATGGAGTCTGAACGACGGGTCGGATGCATATCGCAAATCAACAAAACACGCTCTCTGCAGAATCCATCTTCATACCACTGGAAAATGATCTACAGGTCTGACTCCACCTTGGCTTGAACTTATACACGCCATGTCCTTGAGCTTCAGATTCTGATTCAGTCTGTTACTGTATTACTATTAGCGTTGTGTAAATGAGTTCATGCCGGGCAGCCAACTCGTGTATATACAAAGTTCTGTTTTTGCTGTATCACACTTCAGGTCCGCCAGAGGATGGTTTTCTAATGAGCTATTTCCGCCCGAAGCGCTGCTCACCGAACTTGAGAAGGACAGGGGGAAATTAAACCGCACCAATTATTTTGGTTAGTTTGTTTTTATTTTTCTTTCTTTACTTCTGTTTCCTACTGTTTCTAATCAGTGAGAATGCGTGTCTGTTAGGATTCATGGTTAGACGTGGTGATATAATTATAGCGATGAGACTGGCCGGTAGCATAGATGCGGAGCTTCAAACTTCGCTCTGCTGTTTGTTCAAGTTTTAATGCTGCTCTCGTCTTGCTGCCAGTGATCCTTCCCCCTCTAGGCACTATTGTTCTGCTGTTAATGTTGTTGAAACGTTTAAGTACTTATACTTGATATGAATGCATCTGTCAGACTCTTCTCCAGGGTGAGTGTTGAGTAATGACACTGTTTTTGCCTGAAGTTTCACATTTGGGTGTGCAGATCTCTAGTGATTCTTCATGTTATTCCTGGCTGCTGTTGTTTCGTTCTTTTTCGATTTGTTCAAAATTTCTCTCCAACACGACCCAAAAAAAAGAATGGAATGAAAAAGGAAAGAACATCGGGGTTTTGGGCACTGCATCCTTACCACATGCCGTGCTAATGACCACCAGACGCCATGAGATTTTACATTATAAAGCCTTTCTGTACGCTATCTCTCAGTAGCAACTGATAACCATGCCACTTTGACCATCTGCATGAGCCCTTACAAGCCTTCATTAGTCCAGATGCACCAGAATGACAGACAGGTACGCTACATTAGGAACATGGTTATTGACTTACCTTAAGCCGTACGGACACTTGTACTTCGTGCCTGTAGTTTGTAGTGCCATTGCTTGCAAGGTCAGAAGTCTATAAACTGCTTTCACTATCCCTGACAGGATTCTGGGGGTAATAAAGACAATAGTCACATTTGGATTCCACAGGTTAAAATTAAAAGAAAACAGCTTTGTTCTAACCCTTACTTTCTGATTCCATGTTTACACTCCATCTATTTCCCCTGTGAGTATTTTCCAATTCAGCCTTCCTTTTTGACTGCTACTCCAAACACATAAAGAATATCAGAGTCGGACTTTTGCTCTTAGTAAATAACATATAGATTAATGATGGACAACTAATTCACACTAACGACCTGCAGTCAATATACTTTTCTCATACACTTTCGCTACTTACAATGCAAGGGCAAGATCTTTCTTTCTCGGGGTGGGGGGGGGTGGAGGGGTTCCTATTCTTCTTTCTTGTTGTAGATTTTCTTTCTTTCTAAGGGACTCACAATGCAATTGCGAGACAGTTTTCTTATATAATGACAAGACGAATGGGCGATGGAACTGGGCTTTGGGTGGGAAGAATTGTGGATCTGTGCAAAAACTGGATCGAATCCGGGGAGACAATGCAAGTTGGTGAAGAATAATGACGTTAATATCCCGTGCGATGATTCCATCCCTAATCCCACTCCCACTGCCAACTTTAGTATACAATGTCTGCCAAGCTTTGGTATCGGCGTCCCAGATATCAATCATATCAGTGCACATTATGATTATGCTCTCCTCCAAAGCTAATGCTAGAGGAAAAGAGGGCCGGGGGGGGGGGCGGTGTTGTTTTGTCTTCTGTATTATTGATTTGTTTTGCAGGAATGGTAATTAGAGAGTGGGGAATAAAGTGAGGAAGCAAAGGAATTAAAAAAAAAAAAACGTTTTGGGGAAAGCAGGGGCACAGTTAAGAGCTTTGCATCTCACTTCTATTCTAATGTCAGTCAAAGTTGGAATCCTGCCGTTCAACTACGGATCTTCATCTAAACTTTAATTTGTTCAAGGTTGTCATTCTCTTGTACCATGAACGTGTAGGGCACAGCCTATTGTCGTCATGCAAGAAAACATTATCATTCTAATTAGAGCTGTGAGTATTGATGAGTAAAGGACTCCCCTAAGAGTTAGAATCGACAAGGCTGGGTCCGCACCGGGGCTATTATTCTGGTCTAATATAATAATTCTTATCCAAACCGGAACGATCTCTGGTCAAATTACGCCCTATACAGCTACCATCCACCTTGATGACTATGGGCAAAGATAGTAGACACAATAACATAAGACATTCACTTCTTCGCGCCTCTAAAAAAAAAATCGTGCACACAATTCGCGCGCCAATCGGGGCCCATGGCGCAATGCATGAAAAGAATGCTTACTAATGACAAATTAAAAATTAACGATGCCGAGCTGTTACAGTGCTGCTGCAACCAAGAGAAAAACTACAGCCAGAGTTCTCTTACGGCGATTTAAGTTATAATTACAAAATGAATTACTTCAATCTAGGCCTACAGCGATAGCTGAACAGTGAACAAAATTCAATATTTTCCCCATACTGGCTTTGTAAAATGCGTTATTGTTCATAACTTCCGCGCATTCGCCGCGAGGTGGCGGTGCGAAATCTGTGCACGCTAAACGTGCTCGCTGTCTCATCTTATTGTATCCAGTTCCTCTGCTATGGGTAACAACGACCCCAAAGCTTCTTATGAAACTAACATCTGAAGGACTGCAAGAATATACCCAGACTTTGGGTATGGCCGGGCATCAATAGAGTGCATGTGTGTCAAGACCGAAACGCTCGTTTGACATGTTGTTGGCGTTTTTGTTTTGTTTTCAAATTCCGCTTTTGTAGATACTACTTAAAATACAAACATAATAAATAATCATTTCATTGCTTTTTTTTTTCTCGAGGATACAGAACATTATCATCCTAACTCTTAAAAGTACATATATTTCTTCATAATCTGATCATACATTTCGAGTCTACTGGTGCATGATTATATGACATTGCAAATATGTCAGAAAATGAGAGACATTGGGGGGGGGGGGGGGGGGTGTAAATCCACAAAAAGAGACACATCCCAAAGGATTCGCACTGACGCCATTACAGGCTCAATGTAAAGAATAAAGGAAAGGCCCCATCGATTTAGAGAGTGTAAATAATGCATGCATCCCAGCTTATTAAGAAGTAGGTGTTATGCAATCGTCACTCCGGTCTTCAATCGCGCGAGGCATATAATTATGATGGGTTGGCTGTTTGTCGCTATTTGTCGCTTCATCGGATACAGACATAGACGTATGCAAATAATCATCAAAGGGCCAACTGATCATCACAATCAATATTTGTTTAACCACAATGCCAGGCACACAAATGCGACCTGTCGTCGTTTTGCAGTGGTGTCTTTGTTTCATCAAAGATACTAGAAACGATAAGATGAGACACTCCCTTCTTCGCATCTGTAACAAATAATCATGCACACAGTTTGCGCGCTGATCGGGGGCGGGGCCCATGGCGCATAGCATGAAAAGAATGCTTGTCATAATGATAAATTTACGATGCGGGATCTGTTACAGCGCTACTACGACTTTTTCCCACAGCCACTGAAGTTATAAACACAAAATAAGTGACGTCAGTGAAGGCCTATAGCGATTGGTGTACAGCTAGTGAACAAAATTCAATAGCTTCCCTATTTGGTTTCGTAAAATACGGCACTGTTCATGATTACCGCGCATTCGCCAATAGGTGGCGGTGCAAAAACTGTGCACGCTAAAAGCGCAAGCTGTCTCATCTTATTCTATCTAGTGAACGCGCCTCCATTCATTTGCCAGGATTTTAAAACTGCGATGCGAATGCAAATACAACAAACTCGCATGTGTACGCCTAGGCTAACAGGAGCCTGCTGAGATAGCAAGAGAAGGAGGCACGGTGTACCAAAATGCAACAGCATTACTGTTCAACTAACAAAGAAACAAGCATGGGGGCGAGGCTAAATGTAGTAATTAGCTAAAGGCTAAATGTAACAAGAACAATGACAATAGTGGCTGAAACTGAACCGTTTATGTATGTGTGCGCCTGTGTTTGTACTGTTTGTGTGCGTTGATACATGTACTACTTTCCATAGGCGTTGCATCGGGTGGGGTGCAAGAACTCCAAGCCAACAAAAACAATAATAATAAAGGCTGAAACTCAAGAGTTTGGGTACGGGTGCGCGTGTGTGTTTGTTGTATGTCTGTGTGTGTTGGTACTACTTTCCATAGGCCTTACATTGGGCGTGGTCCAAAAACTATGACGACTTTGCCAAAACAAAACAAAAAAACTCCACAGAACCCATTATAGTAAAGCTAATGAAATTTGGTTGACGCAGCGAGCAAGATGACACAGACTTGCTTCAGTAGGTTTACCAAAAACAAAACCCTCAAAACCATACTAAAATGATATTAGCATCTCACGTATTCTGCATGCTTGAGCAGTAACGTAAGACCGTACATAATTATGTGTCACCAGCGCATTTCTGAAATGTAATGACAATATAAATGAATGGAAAACTAGGTTTATAAGACTAACTGCCCATTCTGGCAGAAGACATGATTTATCCATGAAAAGTGGCCGTTCACAATGACAGCTGCATTAATTTCCTTACAAAAATTTGTTTCCACTGTTTCCCATACATATCTTAACTGCCAGAGGGCAGAGTTTTTTGCGTTTTTTTTTTTGTTGTTGTTGTTTTTTTCAAACCGTGCATAGCTCTCTAAAATACCTTGTCTCAAGTTGAAACAACACCTGCGACCATGTCGAACGCAGAAAGCATGGACATCATAGCTTTATTCTATAGTTTGATGAATCAATCAACAGCATTCTCTTGTTGATTTGCCATCGCGGTATTTTCTTCGTGTATCTTTGTCGTTTTTTTTTTCGTTAGTCATGCTGTGCAGGCCAGAATGCCTAATTGTTGTGTTGCCGTGAACAGATGTGCCACGTTTAAGCAATTTTCACTAAAGCAGTCCTGAAACAAAACTGCTCTTACTGGTAATGTAAACCTCCTCCTAGTCGTGCAACTCACCTATTATCGGCTTTAATATGGGGTTGTGAAGGGGGAAAATATCTCCTAACATTATAATAATGTGCGTGAAAAAATGTTTCTTGGGTAGGCAAAGTGGTTTAGAAATCTATGTAAAATTTGAAAATGGATCTCTTCAGTAACCACTATTCTATTTAGAAGAAAAAGAGTGCAAACATTAGATTCTTTGCTTTATGTTCATTTCTCTCCCCTAGTCCTAATGGCTGCAAGCCGCGAGAAATAACTATCTCAGTAATGAACTTAGTCAATAACGGCCCTACCGATCATTTCCACCACGAATTAGAATGATCAATGATAAGGTATAAAGTTCATTTTATATGACTTAAGCTTACAACAAAACGACTTGGAATGAGATAACGCAGTGTAATACTCAATTAGACATTTATTTGCTCAGCTGTTGCTGCATTCCAATGAAAGTATGAATATTCAGCCAAACTGCCGTTTGAAATACACAAAATGTTATGTTTCGGTATGTAAAAAGACATGAACAATTTCACAGGGGGGAAAAGGCTTGTAGCGCACTGAGTCGGACTGCTCTTTTCCTTGGTTTAATGGACGAGTTAAACAGGATCGTGCGCACCAGTGACATTGAATCAGGCATGTCTTGCTGGTTGATACAAAGTGAGTTAAAGTCTTGAGTCAAAACCGGCGCAAAAACAGACTTGACCCGGGGCGCTACCAGCCGAGCTGTCATGAGAGAGTAGACTTTGTATTTATAGCGAGATCTCACTTCGCGAAACTAGGTCGCTGCGGTAAAAAAGAATTGAAAGAGGCCCTCTTCACCAAAGACAGTGTGCATATCGGTTCACCGTGATTTGTTCATATTTTGGGGCTGATTGATACTAATTAGAGCTGTTTGTAAGCTCTTACGCCCCGTGGAAATGCACAAATCAGTATTGTTTACCGCAGCGACCTACTTTCCGCTCCAGCCATCAGCGGTTTCGCGGAGCCTTCCGTGTCTCGCAGTGCAAATCGACCAACAGTGAAACCTCTCTATACATACATACTCTCTGCTGTCGTCTAGAGTCAAGGTTTGAAATGATGAAATTAATGATAATGCCTAACTCAGCCTTTCACATCCGAGCATTATTTACCATAGGCATTCCTGATCCATGCCGGCCAGAACATCATATTTTCAGACAGTCACCATCACGGGTTGATGTGACTCATTCAAAACTGGACCAAAACAAAAGTTAATTAATAGTAAACGATTGTTACATTTGGTGAGCTCGTGACAGCTATAAGGACATTTAATCGTATCAACGCAATTATCACCACTATCAATGACGCTTTAACACGTTTCGTGTGAATGGTTTGCACATCGCATATTCTAACATAGAAATACTGAAACCGTTATATTTTTAAAATGTTTCTGGCTTAGCAAACACACAATGGTATTTGAAAATGAAGATCACCAACAAAGACGTGCTTAATTTTAGTAATAAATCCAGGCAATTGAAAAAATCAGACATCAATGGGTGCCCGGGGAGGAGGAACAACTTGAACAAACATATCTAAAGTATTTTCGATAACAGGAAGCCCTGAAGCAAGTGGACCGTTCGCAAATATCGCTTAGCGGTCTTTGTAACGCAATATCCATTCATTGCCTTATCAATAGTGGATGCTCACACGCAAGTACATGACAGTCGGATAACTGGGTCGAAGTATCAACACCACAGCGAGAATAAAATGAAAAACGTGAAATCCAGTCTCAAATACTAAATTGCCACATACGAACAATGAAATAATTTGAATTCATGAACACAGTCCATCTACGTAATTAAAAATTTTTTTTCGTAAACTGATATTGTTAATTAAAATGCTTCATATAATAACTTGCACTATTACAAAAATTAGATAATGCAGACACGATTGATACATAACTTCTGGAGTTCTTTAAACTGGAAAGTATTTTGTGCTCATGATAAATTACATATTATATCCTGTTTAATAAATGATTATTATCTAACCCAAGTTGAGGCATTTCTATGGCTTTTGTATTTTTCCTCGACAAATGTATTCGGTCGTTTGCAAGCAGTAACTGTCACAAAAGCCCCGATATAATTCGAACATTTAAGAAAGAAGAGACTTCCACAGAGCGCCACAATAAATCATTATTATTGACCTGGGGCTCCAAAAGGGGACACGAAGAACAACAAGTCGTATTTGTTGGGTATTGATATACACGAGTCGTCCATTATATTGCTGATAATTGTAGTTTTTCACCCCCGATAACCTCACATTCCCCGGTGTTACAGACACTGTGACCTAATATTTTCTTGAATAAACTGGTGGCCCCTTGAAAAAAAAGAGAAGACAAACAAGTAGACTACAGGCTAAGGGGTTCGGGTTTTTACAAAAGGGGATCACGAGTTAAGGATGGGGCACCATAATAGTTACATGGTTCCCTTTTGTTCGCTATTCAAATCAAACATTTGTCATATTTGCTTTTAACTGTCTTTGTCCCAGGCGCTTTTTTTTTTTTTTTAAATTCTTTTGTATATCAATGAGTTTAATATTGGCTACTACACTAGTCTTGCTCCAATTCACCCCAAACTCAGAGAGACTGGCCAATTACTCGAGGGATACACATTTGTAACAATAAAAATTAAGGTGGGGCTCGGATCATATCGAGGGCCGCGTGACAAACTATCCTCACTCACTTCTATCCCTGCAGCTCCTGACAGCCCGCAGGTTGTGGTATAAGCCGGAAGTTATCTTCTGAAAACTAAGAGTTCAATCATTTTCTTTTCTTTTTGTAAATATCTAACTACTAAAGCTGATACAGAAAGTAAGCCATTCAGGTTTTCCCTTCTCCTGAAAAGTTTGTAAATAGATAGTTTACCATGAGTCTCTGGAGATCAGAGGAGCGAGTTTGAGTTTGAGTTTAAGTTTTGCTGCGCATCGGCATCATAATGGTCATTTTGTGCCTTTCACGGTCTATTTCAGGTTGGATAAACACACCTGTTACCATCATGAAAGTTAAAAAAAAAAAAAGCCACCACTTCAGTTATTCTCGATGAATTACTTGCTATGTAACTTCAACATCTTTAATGGTTTATATTAAGAGAATAGGCTGGCGCGATATTCTGGAATGTGTGTCCTTAGGCATAGTTGCTACACTGAACACTTCATTGTGGCGTCCATGAATATTCACCTTAAGTGCCCATTGATGAGTGTTAACTATCTGTCAAATTTGAGAGTCATTAACAAAATGGAAAATTAATTCTATGTCAGTTCTGGTCTTCTAACTACATTAAAAGTATCTGCAGGTGTCAGTAACTGAGTAAGTGATGGCTCTGCCTCATTTCGCACGAGCACGTTCGTAGATTATCGGAAAGCAATAACGCTGTAAATATAATAATCTATAATAAATATTGGCTCCACTAGTTCAATGCTTCAAGCTATGCCCCCCCCCCCCTTTCCACTAGAGTTAGTCATTAAGCACATTAATTCGAGCTTTATAAGAGTTTGTACTTAAAATAAAGTATTGTATATCACTATAATTAGCCCAGCCTTACGTTAAACAAAACTAAACCACACACATACACACAGACAAACAAACACCTAGTCACGTTATTTGAAATGCAGAAGAAAAAAAAAACAGTATTACGTTGTCTTCCAAACGAAGTCACTTGGGCATAATAGGGTCAATGGAACATCAGCATGTATCAGTTGGATCTCTACGGCATTTCTTCATAACCGCAGTGACAGTGAACTTGTGAACAGTCTGTACTCTTCGTGATTTGGACAGGCCGGCCAAAGACTAACTCAAAACTACACTGAAACCCATTATGCCTTTCTTGGAATGGGAGGAGGCAACGGGGGGGCACAAGTGCAAGATTTTCTGTATAACAGAATGACTGACGACAAAATGTGAATACGAGATAACATGAATAAAACCTCCTTGGATAACCGTCCGCCTATCCTTCAATGACAATTACCTTTCTCAGTAGCTATTAATCAAAATTTTTAGTGCTATAAAAAAAAAAGCTACATGAAATATAATGCGGGCAATAAATTTGTAATGCAATAATTAAACATAATATTCCATCAATATTTCACATATTGCCGCACGAAAACTGATGCCTGAGTGAGAATACACCGACTCACTCACAAGTCAAAAAACGTTAGTGCAACTGTACGACCAAATGCGCTCAAATAAACAGGTAATAAAATTAATCACTCTCTTAACATGGAAAGAAGAAGGATTGAATGGGGTCAAAGACTTGATTTCAACTCTTCTTCCGAATGGTTGGAATGCTGATTATGGCTGTTCTATTTGTAGTCTTAGTTCCGGGTACAGATTCAGCTAATTGAACAAGCGGGTAGAATGTTACATGCTTCCATTCCAGCTATCCCCGAAAACACTTTGCCCGCGCGGATTTTATGTTCCTCAATTAGTAAAGATGAGGTGGAGAAACAGCCTCTATTTACCCTACACTCGTTGGCCCCTCTCCGAAAACAGGCCCAAGCACTGGAAAATAAACGGGGGGGGGGGGGGGGAATGCTTCCGTATGATTTTGGTATTGGACAGACATGGCTGAAACGACCGATTGCTATATCTTTGGGGAGGGGGGGGGGGAGAGGCAAGAAAGCATGGCATTAATTGCTCAGTGTGATTCATTTTGCTCCAGCCCCCAATATCTCAATGCAGTTGAGCGGATAGGCTTCGAAAAAAGTGCCACAATACAGTATCATTATGGAAATGAGACACTGGAGTGTCACTAAACCATTATAAATCTGGACATCTACGACTGATTTGTTCAGGAAAAAAGCCGAAGAAGAAGAAGAAGAAGAAGACGTCGCAGAAGAAAGGCAAGAAACAAGAAAAAACAAAAAACAAGAAAATAAATCAAAGAAAAGGCAAACAGCAAGAAAAGCGAAGTGTAAATGCCAAAGGCAGCAAAACTTCATAAAACAAAGACCGCAAACAGTGATTTGTTCAGAGGTGCATTTTGCAATATGGACAACACAGGTACAAATATGACCTAAGGAAACTGCAGCACCTGACATCTTGATTGCGACCTAAGCAAAACTCTCTGACAGAGAAATATAGCATTATTTCAAACTGCGCGGGCCGTGAGTTTCTTCGTTTTTTTTTTTACATCTTTGATTTTATTTCCTCTTGCCATGGAAAAGACAAAGGACTGACATCATTATCTGGACCCCCATGATGTAGTTCAATAATTGATCGAGCCGCACCAGGCGCGCATTGAACTTAACGATCATTATTATTATTAGCCGAAATGCTGTTCTTGATGGCGATACAGTAACTGTAATAACCATAACGATAATCAAAATAATAATAATACATGTAACACAATTGTCTATTTTCAATACATTTTATGTCCAGCCCAATCACAACAATAATTAAGTAGGGGTGCGTTACTACGGATTACAGAAAAAGCTAGAACACCATTCAGCAGACCTTTCCCCCCCCCCCCCCCCCCCGTTCGGATCAGGTTAATGCAAGCGATAGTTATTTTAGTCAGTCATTAGTTGCACGATGTCCGTTTAGGAAAATCGCCTCCCAAGCTGCGTGCATTCTTCGTTTCCGGTGTTTCTCTCTATCTAGAGAACGCGAGACTCCGGGCAACATCTTAGACAGTGATTCTTCATCCATCTGCCCCTACTACTATCTTGTCTTTTTGCGGCCATCCTAGCCATGCATCAAGTGACCACAATGTCTTAGAGTCGTTGCTGTGTCCCCCAGACCGCCCATTTCCTTCCGCCCTTGTCATACATTTACTTGTCTTTTTCCGTCCTTGGTCTGACTTAATGCCCGACTTGAAAAGTGCACCTATTCATCAGCGCTGATCTTGCGGTTCGACGCATCTTCTCTTTCCCGAACGCCAGATTTAGCAATCTCTATAAACAGGGTTTATGGCATTGGTTGTTCCTTTGCAGCCCGTCCTCATTCTCCGGACAACTCTGTTTCTGCGCCCAATAGACCTGATAGGCTGGTGGCTCACTGCGTCAATCTAGTTTTGTCTCGTTGTTAGTGTGAGATGTGAACCATTTAGTTCAGCGAGACCTCGTGCTCTGACCAGACCGAACCAAATCTGTCTCATTATTTCAGGCGTGTCAAAACTGTCTTGAGACGGTTGGTGGAAAGAGAGACCTCGCGCACTTAAATCAAAACAGACACAAAACCGATCTGATTCAGTGCTCCACCAGATTCTTGGTCATGGGTTTGTAACGGGTACAGTTGTTCCGATTAAATAACGACTAGGTCCTCTCTGTCCATGCCACAGCTGCACATTGTCTCATTCAGTTAGGAGTTGGTTAGGACAGGAAAAGAACTAACACAAACAGCCGCCACTTTAGAGCTGACCTCTCTGCAGTTTAGAGACTTCTATCACTGTTGTGGCATCAGGACTAACAATGGACGCTTCTTTTGATGAAGCGGAAAAGTGGGAAGAGCTAACCTCTAAGTTCTGTATAAGCCAGGAGTAAGTAGAAAACTAAGAAACATTTCCCGTAACAGATGTTATTTCTTGTTTGTTTTTCAAACAGCAACTAAAACATAAAATACGAAAAAAGACAACTAACAGGATGTCACAGTACTGACAGTATTGTCTAAACATAACCATATTAACAAGTTAGACTGGCTCACTAATGGGGTACTAAAAAAAAAAAAAACAGTATAGTGAGCTCGGGGAATAAAAATAACGACTAGGACTGCCGCGTTTGTCCTCTCGTGGTGCCCGGTGTTCCACGACTGAAACACACAAACTAGTGTTCAAAGCCTTACTTAATATTGGAAGAATTTCTGATTTATCAAGGGCTAATATTTTAAGATGAATATTTAAATTTTCGAATTTGATCATTTTAAATCAGTTTTGCTTTGTCAGAAGTTGTGGATAAAAGACATTCTGTGTCCGGGCACTAGACGGTTAAAAATCTGTCTTCGTGAATGACTTTGATCCTGATACCATCCGTAACACTTTCAGTTATAGATCACCTACATTATATTTGGATATACTGCGTGTTTTTCCTCAGATAACAGACAAAACATCGGTAGCAACCAATGGTGGCCTTAATTTTTAGTAGACAGTGTGCACAAAAATCCTACTGTTGCGCAAATGTCTTCCCTGTGACCAAAGTATTGTGAACTGAATGCTTGTGCTAATGTACACTTGAAATCGTTTCAACATAATTATTTTGATACAGCCAATTTCTCATGTCTGTATTGGCATATTTTAGTATCCTGTAGGGCTGCATTCTACGAAGTAACGCAGTCTATTAAGATACTGCTTTGTTCAGTTTGTTGTTGCATTTTAGGTAAGAAACATTTTGGGCACACATTAATTTCCTTGTGCGCTGGGTGCTGGGTCCATCACCTTTGGGCGGGAGGAACACTCGTGACAGCCACTCCAGCGCTGCTGCGAGCATACCCGGATACCTTTAATACGTTACAGTGCAGCCACCCACAATCCGTATTGCAAAGATTTACCCCGAGGCCACCCCACGGGGAAAGGAAGGGTGGTTAAATATGCGTCGCTTCCTGATGCAAATCGGAAACTCGTCGTAGAAGAAAACCACATTTGATTTCCTTCCCCAGCCTGCTTTAGATACTCTCAAGAATTCTCTTAGAAATTGGCATGACTAATTCTTAAATGGGACGCACTCGCGAGTGGAGCCGCAACCAAGGAAAACAACTGTAGTAGACACGCTGGAAACAGCTACAGCCATGTGTAAGAATACTGTTCAGGGAAAATGCCAAATTAGACTTTTCCCGGAACTTTCTCCTTAACTGAATTTGAAGTTTACTTAAACAACGTTCACTTGAAATTTAATTTGGCTATTTGGAAGCTAAACACTCAAAAACTGGGACCGGACAGGGAATTGCCCGGGGGACTGTGTTGTGTATACAAAAATGTACATTTACTGATGAAAATTTAAAGCAAGAAACTAAAATGTTTAAAGTTCATTTGGTGCCAAGTTTCGCTGAGCTTAGAAATAGTTTACGATTATGACAACGAAATAAACGATAATGTAGTCCATATGGACAGCAAACGGATTACTAACCAACTCAAAAAGTTAGGGCAGCCACCATCAAATTGCAACGGCATGTCTGTCTGTCTGTGTCTATCTGTCTGTCTGTCTGTCTGTCGACCTAAATGTGAGCTGTCTGTAAGTGTAGTGTATGGAGGAGAGCGTTTTATTCAGAAACTGCAAGAGGTAGACGCTTACGACCAACATGTTCTGGTTCAGCGTACCCCGAGGAAGGTTTGAGAACGACAGGGGGAGGGGTCGGGGGGGGGGAGAGGCAGACGGTAGAAGAGAGTGGGGAAGAAGGCAGAAGGAGAGGGAGGGCGACAGCAGGCTTATCCCGGGCAACGCTCGGTACCTCACCCAAAAGTACATAAATAGAGACGTATAATTTAAGATATGAAATAACGATTAAAATGATTAACCTCTCGCAGGTAAAAGCTTATCGATTGATAATTACCCTGACAGGCAATTTACCGTTTTTCCAATTGCTCCACTTTATTGCTTTTTTTTTTCTTCCGGTAGAATTCTTTTTTCAAGTTTTTTGTTGTTTTGTCTTTGGTTTTTTATGTACAGAATTATAATCCAACCAATTTTCAATATTTGAATATAGAAACCATTTCCTAACTAACTGTAGCCCAAGGATAAACAAGAAGGCCGGAACTTGACATCGATTTTAAGGAGCAGAACACGAAAAAAAAAAAAGCTGCTGCTAGCAAGAGTGGTCTGCCCTTGCAGTGCTAACGATGCAAAATCAGAGTCGGTCAGGGGACAGTTGCAAATTAGATCAATGAAAACAAGCCCTTATTTCGTAAACATATTGGAAGGGCATATCCGTACAACATGTTGTGCACACAATTCGATGTCGTAGAACACACAATGTGAATGAATCTTCTTCATTCATGGAAGAGCGCTTACGTTTTAGACCAATCAGGTAGAGCTACCCCAGCCCACGTCATCGAATTGTGTGCACAACATGTTGTGCAGATATGCACTTCGAAACAATATTACGTGTGTTTTTGTGTACTCTTGTTGCTAGGTCTCAATGAAACTGGATGTCGTGACGTCAGCACCCAACTAGTTCGCCGATCAAAATCGTTTAGTATACGACGAGGCTCATCGACAGTCAGATTTTTTGGTACTGTTGTTGTTTTGTCCGTGTGGCTTTTCATTAGTGCTGTGCCATAATAGTTTATTTCACTTCAGGTTCTAGGAAAATAAATCTTTCATGAAACAGTGTTTCTCAAGGTGGGGCGTGGTCATATTTTGGTGGGGTGTGGGACTTCAGAATGGGGGGACGGAGGGGTATGATATGCTGTATACTGGCGTTGTCCGATCTTGGGAGGGGGGGGGGGGTGCACGTCTCCTCGGAAAGCTGAAGTGGGGCGTGGGTCAAAAATTGACTCAGAGCAGGGGTCACCAAACTACGGCCCACGTCAGTTCATCCGGCCCGCCATTGCACTTGACTTTGTTTGATAAAACCAGGGATACCTAGAGCTACGCAAGGCTTGCAAAGTATTGAACAGATTGCGTATGCGGCCCGCGCTTGTACGGCTGTCAGTTATCCGGCCCTCTGTGGAAAAAAGTTTGGTGACCCCTGGTTCAGAGAGGCTGCTTTAAAAACTGCCTTGTGTTATTTTCTACCACCGCCCCCCCCCCCCGCAGCAATAGAGATGCAAACTGAGAAGGTAAAATGGGGGGGGGGGGGGGGAAGCGCTATTTCATGGCGTCGCCCAACAAAAAGATCTGTTCTGTTCGTAATGCGTTGCATTAATCAAACTGAGTGGGCGAGATTGTGGAAACAAAACATTTTTAAGAACTGTTTATACAATAGGCACAAAAAGCGAGTGTGATACATTACAGCAATTTTTATCTCCTGGCACGCAAATGTGCCTCTCGGCCCAACCCTGCCGTGGCAAAATAGAATCTTTTATGTAATGAAGACTGTCTATCGCATGCACGTCTTCCTGAACCTAGCTCTAGCTCTCTCTCTCTCTCTCTCTCTCTCTCTCTCTCTCTCTTTCTCTCTCTCTCTCTCTCTCTGTGTGTCGCTGTCTGTCTGTCTCTCTCTTTCACTGGTCTGTCTGTCTGTCTGTCCCTCTTTCGCTGTCTCTCCCCCTCTCTTTCTCTCTCTCTCTCATTCTCTATGTGTGGTAACCATAATGACAGATGAGCAACATGTTGCCGACTGTGATTGTGAAGAAGCATAATCATTATCAAAGAATGCGCATCCTGTCAAGTTTAAAGCAGAAACCTGAAGAATGGATTTTCTATAAATTCTTCTGTGAAGGGTTGAAAATGAAATCCGCTGACCCACAAAGAACAACAAATTACATGACGAAAGAATCTTGATGATACATTTATTCTGATTAGGTTTGTAATATTGCATGGCAGGCCATGAATAAACAGTTGCCACTTTGGATTTTGGCAAGCCAAATGTCAGACGTCTGCATTCGGTCATGTGTATTTATTTAGAAATTAAGAGTCTGAATATATGATTATTTTTTAACTCTTTCCCGGCCAACCACGGCGGAAAAGCTCGCCAAAGATAGATCACACGAAATATATTCTTGAGAAAATGAATAAAAAGTAAACGAAAAAAAAAATGAAATTCCTCTGCTGAAAGATAGTATTGCTCAAATTCCTGTCCAGCTACAAGGCTCTAATAAAACAGACCAACTTCATGATAAGTAAATTCCATCGGTGCCTCTGCTTTCCTTCCACTTTCCATTTTTAACGCCTTGCCGCGCACGGAGAACTGTCATTTCCAGTTAACATGCGCCATTAGCAGGTCTGGCTGTACTGTGGCCTAGAGGCAAGGTTCTCGCCTCTCATGCCGAAGGTACCGGGCTCGAATCCCGGTCGGTGCAGCCGTGTCGGAATTTTGGAAATTTTCGCATATTTTCCTGTCCCTGATCCTATAGTAGGTAGGACCGAGCACCTGGTCTTCTCGGATAAGGACGAAACATTGGGGGGGGGGGGGGTCCGTGTGCACGGTGCGCACGTTAAAGGTGGCTTGGCAGTTGGAAATCGAAAAGAGCAGGCCGAAGAGGCCGCTGCTCGGGCAAAATTTTGAGAAACGAATCCCTACCATTACAAGAAAAGTGAGGTGTAAATGCCAATGGCAACGAACCTCCTAAAATAAAGACCTAAACAGCAGGCCAGGGTTTCCGTCATATCTCGCACTTCTCTCTCCCTTTCTCTCTCTCTCTCTCTCTCTCTCTCTCTCTCTCTCTCTCTCTTTCTCTCTCTTTCTTTCTCTCTCTCTCTTTCTTTCTCTCTCTCTCTTTCTTTCTCTCTTTCTTTCTCTTTCTTTCTCTCTCTCTCTTTCTTTCTCTCTCTCTCTCTCTCTCTCTCTCTCTCTCTCTCTCTCTTTCTTTCTCTCTCTCTCTCTCTCTCTCTCTTTCTTTCTCTCTTTCTTTCTTTCTCTTTCTCTCTCTCTCTTTCTCTTATGCATGTGGTAACCATAATGACAGATGAGGAACATACTGCCGTCTGTGCAGAGGCGTAATTAATATCAAAGAAAGCGCATCTTGTGAAGTTTAAACAGATAACAAGCAATTGTTAGAGGAAGAGCAGCTAACTGACATAATACGGAAGACTAAAGAGGAGACTGTGCTTTAAGAGTAAATGCAATTGTTACTAATTTTGGTTAGACTTACACGCCTTTAGCTGGCAAACCGAATGAAAGTCAGACGTACAAGCCAAGAATTACATTACATGCACTCACGCGTTATGACACAACGTTAAACAATTTATGACTGGAAACGGCAGGGGTGTAAACAAAGTTAAATAAAACAACAGCGCTCATAGCGATGTGTGAGATAATGAAGGAAACCCTGGCCTGCTAATGCTAGGGTTAATGGCGCCCATTAACTGGAAACTACGGTTCTACCTGCACAGCAAGGTGTTAAAAATGGCAAGTGGTAGGAAAGAAGAGACACCGGCTGGAAATTTCATATTTATTTCTGTTGCTGTATGACACAGGGTTTTTTTTTTTTTTTTATTCGTGCTGTAATGATTCAGTTCGAGCTGCACATCGCACTCTTGGCGCTATGACTCTTACTGATGGCATTGATTTGGCGAACAAAATGTTACTCATCCCTTCCTGAAGAGATGGAGAGAAAGGATGTCCATTCCCAAACCACACGACATTCAAGCCAGTGTTAAATTCCGGATGTTTTATTACAAGCCCCAGTATGATTTTTCTGGGAATGCTTTCTTTAATTCATGCCTTCTGGTGAAAAGACTGAAGAGAATGAGAGAAGAGAAGAGAAGAAAGCCCAAACAGAAAGGCTGAAAATAGCAAAAACAAAGACAGATGATGAAAGGGCAGATAACTGTCCAGACAGACACAAAGAGATTGCACATGCCAGAAAAAGCAGTTTCGAAACAATCGTGTCTGTGGTTCTCCACAAATTGAAGACGGCGCTGCACCGATTAAACGCTGAGCATATTTCAGGGGAAAACAGTATGGAATTTTTACAGGCAACGACGTGTATTTCGTTCTTCCCAGACATACAAAAAAAGAGTTTTGACACGACTGGCTTTATTTAGCTTCGAAAACCCTAATAATATACCAACAATTTTTTCGTCAGCTATTTTGAATTGCGTTAGCCAAAATCTATGACATTCGAAGTGGGTGCACGCCTTAGAAAAAAAGCTGTAATATGTTTTGTTTGTTTTTTTTAAAGGTAATTTTAAAAAAAATACCAGGGAAACAAAAGTTTGTTCTATATTTTGTTTTTATTATAATTGCTTTCTCTCTGGAAAGGAGGAGGGGGGGGGGGGGCACATATCTTTATTTCAAACCTTCCACCTGTTTCACATATATTTTCATTTGTTCATCTAAAATTACACCCTTCCCACTTATGACCAATTCAGTAAATGTTAAAGTCAAATCCGACTTTGAAACCCAAGATATCTGGCGGGCGTACATCCATGGCGAGGACTAAATAACTCGCTGGCACATCGATTTATCGATTAGTTTATTGACTGTCCTACACAGGGAGTAATTTTATTTTTAGCCGACATACTCCCGCAATCATTCATATTACCAAACTTGCTTTTATGTTATTAATAAAGCAAAGCTCTTAATGGAAGTGAAACAATTGTTCCAAAAAGCGTAACTGCGAACAACAAATAGGATGCAATCCACGGCCAAGTCTCCTGTATTAACGTATCATTACTGGTTAATGAAAATTGGTTTATAAAAATCCCGCATAAAACTTCCTGCGATTTCAGTTTCAGTAAATCAATCAGAAATTGTGTAATCAACGTCTTCGTATCCATTAAATAAAGCGTTCGCATAAAACTTAGCGGGATTCCAATTTCAGTAAATCGCACAGAAATAATGTAATCGACGTCTTCATATCGATTTCTAATAATGGAGGGCACTGAACCATTAAGCACCGATGCCCTAGTCGAGTATTGTGAGTGAGAAAATGGAAGGTAAGGTCATTTAGGGTAGCTAGCTCGGTGTTTTGCAACCAAATACAAAGGCTGAATCGGGTAATGATGTTTGAGACCATTCTCTGAAATGTAACAGAAGATTCTTCCATAGAACTTAATGTCGAGAGCGTGGAATTTCAAGCAGCTGAGGGAATGGAATAATGACAGTGTTAATTTTTCAATGCCAGTGTCGGAATACCACGTTTAATAGCGTGTGAATTTCTGAATAGCGAGATAATGGTCCACCATTTAAACATTTTGATGCTTCCAGGAAAAACATTCCACACTTTACACCTACTGACATCTCCGACAATCAAGTCTCTCAAACCACATATAAATACCAAAGAATTCAAGGATTCTCTAGAGGCGTATGTCAGAATGTGGAATTTGAAAAGATCTACCTTCCTCCAGCATGTTCAGGAGAGCATATCAGAAATGGTAATCATACTCTAATTCTCTTTCCGCAGGTGAGAACAGGTGCCTGAGAGATACGTGAGAGAACAAGTTGAACTTCCCTACCAGAAGGATATCAGATTACTGGGGGAAAACATTGTTAGGGTAACAATTCTGGTGTGTCCGAGGGGAACCAGCGTCTCAGGGCGGTACCTGATGTCTTTGCTGATAAACAGGTGCGAGGTGGGTTTATTCCATGAGTAAAGACTGTATGTATGTAATGTTTCACAGGAGCTGTTTCTATTCTTTCATCTCGTTGTTTTTATTATTGCTGGTGTCACAGTCATATTTCCTGTAATTCTTTCTATCATTGAAAATCTGTGTACCAAAATTCAAAATCAAATCCACTTGAGTTTAAATTTTCAGACTCACTTCCGCGTATGTGGATGTTCCCTAATCATCAAAAAGTTTGGTGCATGTTACAAAATAGTCTGAAACGACCAAACCCTATTGTCTTGTTTAAACCAGCCGGTCTAAGGACTGGTCCAGTGACAAGTGGTGAAACAGCCCTGTTGTTGAGGTGGACTATTTTCTTTCTCTAGCTCTGTCGGTCTGGCTTGGTTGTTAAAATACACACTCGAATACTCCGGTGCTGCCAATAATATTTGAAAACACAACAGTGAGTGGGTGGAACCTGTAGAATGGATGCCTACTCGCTAAGTTCGTCCGAAACGTCATCCCCCATTTCAGTACTCATCACCGGTTTGTTTTCATGATTCATCGCGATACGCTTGCTTTAGTATCAGTTTACGACGCCGCTCGTATCACAGGTATTGGTTTTAGAATGGTTCATAAAACCAGGAAAACATGTTGGATGAAAGCCGTAATACAAAATATGTTAGATAATTGTAACATATTTCTGTGGATTGTTGACAATTCTGTCGCATCTTATGTCTTGCTAGGTGTTTCATGCTAGTTTCTGTTATTCTAATAACAAGATATGCTTTGAACTGTACTTCCAAAAACCTTGGAACTGAGAGACCAATAAACTTCCCTGCTATCCTGCATGATATATAGTATTCTACCCGAGATTTAAAAGAAAAAAAAAGCAACAAAAAAAAAAAAAAAACTCATGCGGTGCGCACAGCGGGCAATTTGTTTATTGAACGGGAAAATAATTATGATTCCCCTGGAAATTACATTTTTAGTGCAGTCAGTTGCAGTTGTTGTTGGGGGAAAAAAAAACACCAAACTGAATTTTTTACCATTTTTATTTACTGGGTGACTTTTATGTGACGGCGCCCTGGCGACGATAGCTTCAAGGTTATTCAGCTGTTATTTTCAAAGGAGTGTAGAAAGATTAACTACTGTGCAGAAGTTCTCTGAGAGTTCACGATTTTCTTTGTTCGGCTTTACTCCCGTTCGTACAGCAGCGCTTCCTTTCTTTGTTTTTTTCTATTGGGGTATGAGCGTAATCTGCCGTAAACGTAGCCACTGCCAATTAATATTGACAGGCAGAATAGTTCAGCCTGTGCCCGGGCTTAAAAGACAAAAAAAAACAAAAAAACTTTCATCTTCATTCGCATTGTTTTGTACATCCTGATGATCTGCGAGAAAGTGCAGCCATACTACCGAATGATGACACCAGAAATGTTTTTGTTACAAAACACGAGCAGGAAAAGCTGGTAATGTGGAAAAGTTACGGCCCAACTTTAAAAATTGTCCTCGCTGAAAACAACATGAGTATGCACCCACAATTATTTCATTCCTCCGTCGTGTTTACCTGAAGACCGCTTGTTTCTAGATGTTGTTTGTATCGCAGTTCTCTGCGCAAGTTTTGCAACTCGCTCCTATTCACAAAGATTACCAGCAACAAAACACCAACGGTTCCTTTCATGAACTTTTAGAATTTCATTGTATCTGTGACAACTGTGTCAAGAATATGTCAGCCATTCTCTCCCAGTGACTAATGTGTTCACTTTACAAACTTTTTGTTTTGTTTTGTTTTTTGGTAAGCTTTGTTTACAGTTTACCATACACACACACAAAACAAATAGCAAAGAAATTACTTCCTGATCACGAACTGAGCTTCATCGGAACCATTTCTAATTAAATTTACCCGAGGACGTTACACTCATCGGTGGTTTATGACTAATAATCATTTTGTCTGCGACAACACCTGCGCCCAAGTCCACAGTAAATTGCCACATAAGGCGTGCGAATGCGAACTTATAACAAAGACAACTGAGTTATTACCTTTGCTCACAGTGAATGAGGCCACAGTGAGATGGGTGATTTTGCATAACCCGAGACACAGGATACGGAGACGGTTCGATTCACCAAATTCCGTCCGTCGACGCGCGTGTATTATCCATGTCAGCAATGCAACAATTCGCACCACACCCCTTCATAATTCAGCGAAAATGACTAGTAATGCAGAGCTCTGTCAGTAATACTCACCGTGTTTATACGCGCGCAAGTTGTGGACATATAGTGAAAGAAGAATGGTCTGTCTTGGTATTATGTCTCGGGTGTAACAGCTACTATAAACAGCCCGTATCGTACTTTTCTTCCCTCATCAAACCACAGGTGGGAAATGGAAAATCTTCATAGGGGTGAAAATGTACCGAAACCGCTCGACAGCCCTCAATCCAGCTGTGAACTTGCACAATTTGTATATTTACGAATACGAGAACATGATGATACATGAATATAAATATGACAAAATTTCTATGGATGGCTCAGGTCAGCCTTGGGGAGGACAATTCCCACAAAATGGAAAGTTTGGGGTGTTTCCCCCCGAGGCAAGGAAGGATATAGCGATAGTCTCTGGCAGTTGAATCTCAATGTGGAAAGGGAATTGTAGATGGTTAAAATTTCAGATGTGAAATATAATAATTATTCACTCATGGTATTGGTAGGGACGATCAGTAACCTATATTTTACACGAGGACACTGGCCAAATTAATATTCATACAGTACCTTGCTGACGGTACGTTGTTGAGCACGGAATTTAGTGCAAAGGTAAACTCCAGTACCCTGCGCTCCACTAGGTGTACAAGTGCATGGCTGGCGGCTTCAACCACTGCCTCATCCTCCCCACACAAACAGTCCAATAGGAGGTTCAACTCTGGGATCTGGGCGGATAAAGACATAAAAAATGAGAATATAACACAAGTGGCTAAGTAATTGCTTTAAGCCAAAGACAGACAGACAGACAGATGGACGGACGGGTAGGCAGGCAAGCAGACAGACAGACAGCACACACACAGACACTTCTCTCTCCCTCCCCCCCTCCCCCCCTTCCTCAAAGCGCATGAATAGGATGAAAGAGTCACGTCTCGTACAGCAATGGGCAGACTACATGGCCAAATTACTAAGGAACTGAGACTAATTTGAGATAGCTGCAGAAATTACAAGTTTTGAGTCGTGTAGTTCCTCTTTCATTCAGATGTTGCACATCATTACATTTCTATTACTTTTCTGGGAAATTCCGATGACGCCACCTCTGCATGGCAACTGGACAAATTCTTTATCAATCACATCTCCAACTCTGAACCAAAGCCGTCTTAATGCATGGGCATACTGGGCAGTTGCCCGGGGGCCTCAATGGTTTAAGGGGCCTCATTCATGCAAATTTACGTTGGTTTTTGAAACGGGGAAGAAAATCCTATGGCTTTGCCCCGGGGGGGGGCGGGGGGGGGGGCTTTATGATGTTAAGACGGCCCCTGCCCTAAACCTGACCTCAAAAGTGTTTCTGCCCTCTGGTTCATTCACAAAAAAAAAAATGTTTGTTTAAGGCCTACAGGGCACTGTAAACTTGTACGTCTATTTTGCCTCGGACTTATGGGCTATGGAGTGACTATCGAGCGGGACCCCGGGCACTAGTGAGACTGAAACAAGTCTTTTGTCTCGCTAGCTGATTCAAAGAAGTTCAAGTCCACGACCAAACTGACCCAAAACAGGCTTGATTCTGTGTGCTGCTGCCCTAATTTGATGCCTTTTTCTACGGCTGATGATTGGCTGCGTCGTGCTTTGGTTTGACCGCTTCCGCCGTAAACCCCTCCTTCTCCTCTCACCACCCTCTCCACCATTCAAGTTGTTGGTCAACAAAAACACGTAACGTACAGACGCATCTTTTCCCTTTTCCACCCATGTTATTATACATCAAAACATCCAATTTTTAATATGGCTAATGGGTTTGGGCATTGCATCGAAACCATAAAAATCAACACTCTACAAATGCTATCTTTTTCTCCACATAACACAATATGGAGTTATTGCTATCATTGCTTTAAGCATACGTAATTACACACGCTGTTCATATTGCATTTTTTTTTTTCGCTTTACACGAAACAATTCAGAATGGCAATACATGCTATGAATACGAAAGATTGCTTTCATTAACTTATCTGATAACATTCTGCTGAAAGTATGGCTTGGGATGCGAGACAGCCAAACTGCGTAAAAATATATTAATTTTCACGCCGATATAAAGCCAATGCTATATTACATAAAAAGATAATGGTCTTGAACGTGTTTTATATGTATTTACATGTACGCCTGTGTGGTTGTAAATATGGTAAATGGGGGATGACCAACATACATATTAGTATTATTCGCCTGGGGTTAATTTCATCAGTTTCTATTATAGTGAAGCCATTTCTATGTACAAATAGGCATGTTAATAACAAGGAAATGTACACATGTAATATTAGCTTTTCAGGGATCCTGAGAAAGTGAACAGAATAGAACGTCTAACCAACGTGCAGTTGGTTGCCAGATGTCTTGCTTGAGAGCAGCCTATTCGTCCACACAACGATGGCCCTTGCACAAAAAAATAAAATGGACTAAATCAGTGGCAGTGATCCGGGGATAATGTGCAAAGACAATTAAGTTAGATTACAAGGACAGAACGCAAGGGCAACATCCCTTGATGGCAATGCTGTCGAAATGCACTGTGAACAACGCAGATTTTATTCTGACACCTGTGAGTGGTGTAACAGACCAAGGCTGGTGTGGGCGCCAGACCGGTGGCTCGCCACCCGCCAATGACACAACAGGCACTGTCCACGCCACGACCCAGCGAGAAGTAACCGGCCGGGCCTACTGCGTTACTGCACCAGTCTCGGTCCGTTTCACCCCTGAACCATAACTCACTGAGAGCACCATCCACAAAACGGTGACCTCTATTAATAAGACACCAGAAAGATTTTTCTTTTACCAGTAACAACAATGCCATTTGCGACACCGTTCTGTCCATATTGCATTTTAATAAAGGACCGACGTTTTTGCTTGTAAATTCCCAGTGAAGGTACTTCCCGTCGCCTAGTCCCAATAACACTACAATCCGAGTACCCCCAAGCGGACGTACTGCAATCAGACCACCGGAACAAAAAGTACTCCCTGTACGAATCTTACAAGCAGAGGGGTGGAATTTCTCATCAGTTCAGTGTATTTCCAAAGGGACTCTGAATAAGAGCAAGGAATGTTTGAAGGAACTTCAGTAGTAAATGGCATATGTATGATAATCTGATCTGGTTACTTCACTCTTGCAGCGTTTGTTTGCTAGTTTGAATTTCAATTGCTGTCTATGAAAATGAAACAGCGATAGATTTGGTTGGTATCCAGACACATGTATGCGTTCATTTAAATGCAGCAAAAACACCTGTGCCCTTATCTTAGATATCAATTTTATTGTTGCACTAAAAAGCAATGCTCCTGCCACTTTTCCCTTTTTCCACCTGCCACTGCTTTATTTGTCACTTAATTTGCTTTGCACTTCAAAGGAAATCCCTGGGTGCCGATGGCTAATATGCAAACCTGGATATCTGAATTATTGCTAACATAGAAAAAAAAATCCCTATCTATGATTAATATAAAACTTTGATATCATATACCTTGTCGGATATGAGGAATAAGCGGTGAAACACCTGAAATCTGAATATCTGAACCTGTTTACGATAAAAATCTGTAATTTTCTGCACTGTTCACACTGACAACCATCTCAGTGTATCTGGGCCGAGTACAGCAATACTGGGCTGTGATTGTAATGCCAATGGCTATCGACTAAATACAGTCGCACACCTGCGACTTTGTTGTGTTGCTGTCTCTTTGCATTTTTTTTTTTAATCTAGGCATGTGAACGGAGATGAGGACACACCGCTAGACACAGCTCAATATACAAAGGGAATATGAAACTACGTCACGACAGTATGTCGCCTGTGCACGCCTGGCCATTATGATGAAGTCTGTTCGGCTTGACATTAACGTCATCAGGCCCACTATTACAATATCTGTATGCCCATTTTTAATACTGTCTAATTTACAATTTCCAAGAACTTTAGAACAATTAGTTTCCATGAGTCAAGCCAACTCTTTGCGCCGTGTTTGCATGTGTATGGAGACAGAAACGGCCAAGTCAACGACATGCGGAAATAATGTATTGTATTGCCATGTGTGCGGAGGCGAAAACAGTCAAAATAAAGGAAAATATCACCTTTTGTTTTCAAACGGAGGATTCCTCTGAGATCTTTTCGTCACAAAGGTTCTGTCATCAAACCGATAAAAAGACTATTTCGCCCACCTCCTCCCACCCCGGCTATAATGCACCACTGCAAACTCGCGATGATGAGCTAAAACAACTAAATACTCACAATGGGCGCGCCGCTCTTTCCTGTTTGTTTGTTCGTTCCATAACTTACGCATTATTGCTCACGCTACATAAACTGTGACTCTGTTAGAAAGTGCCGTTCTTGCTCTGCCAAAACATGTATTTATTTTATTACTTGTACCTAGCGATGATGACATCCTACCACTCGTAGGTCAATAAATGGAATTACTTCTTATCTGCCCGATTATCTGCCCGATCTCCACTATGGATGTAGCAGCCCCTACACATCCACCTGGTTCTAAGACTCAAATAATCCTCGATCCAGGCTCAGCAGTGCTGTGTCGATTTCAAAACAAAGCACCGTGTATTACACAACACCCAGGTCGGTGCAGGCATGTTGGGATTTGGGATTTTTCTCACATTTTCTTGTCCCTGATTCTATGGTGAGTAGGATCGAGCACCTAGTCTTCTCGGATAAGGACTAAAATTCGGAGGGCCCGTGTAGACGTTGCGCACGTTAAAGATATCTTGGCCGTTGGAAATCGAGAAGAGCAGGCCGAACAGGCCGCTGCCGGGGCAAAATTAAATAAAATTTATCTACCCCCCCCCCCCTTCCCAAACAAAAACTGCACTGCGGTGACGTTGTAACTGGGCTGCAATGACGCTAAGGCAAATTTCCCAAATGGGATTAAAGAACTACACAAAATACAACAAACGAACAAAAAATCTTCGCGTTTTAGGGCTTCATTTGCTATACTTCCTTGAACTATAAACAAGATCAATAATGACCGTGTCATATTTCCTTCCATAATTATGGGCCAAGTTATCCATTAAGTCTGAAAAACAAACAAACGAAAAAAACGCACGTTCCCTCTAAATGTGAGAAATCCTCTTGAAACAGTCGTATTTTGTCGTGGCCGTCTGACTGAGGGATCGACATTTCACCCCAGTGTGATATTCTACAGACAGCGCACTCAGTAATTAAGACAGCTAAATGACATCCAAAGTGTACAGTAACAACACGTTCTCTTGAGTGAAAATAAACACGGCCACTTGAAACAGTAAACACTCGCTGGTTTCTTTGATTTTCTAAGGGGCTCTAAATCGATACAGAGGCGAAATACTGTCAGTATTCTATTGACATTTTCTTCGATACAAGGGAAAATTTGTTCTCTTGATCCTTTCGTCGAAAAAGGAACAAAATTGCTGCCATTGGCTTTTTAACATGAATCTGGCACAAGATCATTCTAAGATTTTATCATTTGTTTCATAAGATTTTATCATTTGTTTCATAAGATTTTATCATTTGTTTCATGGACTGTTTGGCTAGTTGCTAGCGTAAGCACTGCATGTCACGCACGAGCGCCAGATTCATTTGGCAAACCGGTATAGAGATATTTACGCATCACTCGATACAGACACGCCCTAATCAAATCTGGATGACCATTTAGAGATCAGGTCTGGCTCCCTTGTTGACAACTGATTCTGATTTACGAAGATTTACCTCACAATTTTACAGCCAATTTTCGAATCGGTCTGATAGCAGTAGTAGTAGTTGTAGTATAGCAGTAGTAGTAGTGGTTGTGAAAGCAGTAGTAGCAGTAGTTGTCGTCGTCGTCGTAGTAGTAGTAGTAGACGTAGTAGTAGTTGTAGTAGCAGCAGCAGCAGTAGTAGCAATAATAATAATAGTAATTATACGACAACAATAATAATTAGTAGAAATCTCTTTGGCCTCAAGAACTTCAAGATTAATGTGTTCATATTACGAATGTCAACTGGCCGCGACATTGGTAATGACGTCATTAAATAACAACATAATGGGCGCTGAATAATGAATTAATTGCAACTATTAAAGAGGATAATATTTATGTTTGGCTAGCAGAAAACATGACGTGAGGGCCTCAAAATAATTTTAAAGGAAGAATAACGTATTAACCGAGAAAGAGACGTCTTTTTCTTTCGTATTTTTAGCTTCCCATGCCACCTCACATCATGCTCTTGGCGTTCTTTTGCTGCTTGAAAAGCTTCCATCTCGGCCAGCCTGCGTTTTATCTACCTCAGGCTCTGAATGGAACCTGGCTGGGCTCGCTGGCAGCAAATAGAAAAATTGACCTTCCTCGTCAGAGTGTCGCCTGGGAAACAATAAACAAAGATATCTCCCTTTCTATTCTTTCATATCCATTGTTTTCTGAGCTTAATAAATCGCTCGAGGGTTTTGAAACGAGCAGTTTTAATGAAAGTCACGATTTCCAGTGTTTGCAAAGGGGAAATCACGGTGGGAAGTCGGTTTTCATCAATATCCCCATTTCACGTCGTGATTTACGTTGTTCATTCATCAAACCGCCGAGTACTGGGAACAGAGGAGAGGAAAAGTAGTTCATTATGAGGCTAAGAATAGGACAGCGCCAAGAAAATGTCACAGGACTAGTAGAAACACCAGACAAAATTCTCAACACAGCAACATCCAAATGAAATCAAGTGAAGAAAATGTGATGAGAATGGACCGAACAGATAGACCGACAGACATGGCAGACAAATTCAGGAAACGGATCGCCACAGGAGAGCTGGGAAACGAAGGTGGTTGAAATAATAGAATTAGAAAACGACAAGACGATACGCGGCAACATTGGCAAATTCTGGTGGGGGGAAAAAAGGAGAAACTTTGACAAGATCAAAAGAAAATCCACATCCGAGATGTACACGAGGAAAATAACTGGGTTTCCGATGTGAGGTAAGACCTGGCAGTCGTGTCAGCCTTCCGTTGCTGTTTTTTTACTTTTTATTTTTTTGAGACGTTAAAGTTCAAAGATAACGCTGGAGACAAAACTGGCATAGTTCAAAATTCAAGTCAATCTTAAAAGACTGAGAGAGACATGCAAAACCACTGGGAGAGACAGGGCGAGACAATAAAGAGAGGGGGGGGAGGGAGGGGGCAGGAGGGGGAGAGAGAAAGAGAGGTAGGGGAGAGAGAGGGGAGAAAGAGAGAGAGAGAGGAGAGAGAGAGAGAGAGAGCAGAGGGAGATTTCTTCGAAAGTCCATCATCACTTCAGTTTGTTTCGATCGAGTTTAGCACCAAGAACTAGCGCATTCGATGTGCAAAAACTGGCTACAAAAAGAAACACATTTACAGTAAAAGAAACATTGGATCGGAAGAACAAAATGAAAGACCAGATCCAAACACGCACCGTTTCCAAGGACATAAAATCCTCCTGCTTACTCTGTGATCTTCAGTTAGGTAAATACAATATTTGAGAAATCATTTCCTCCATCTCAAAACCCATTCCCTTCCAAATTTATCCTGCCGTCCTTGACATTATTCTTTGTTTCCTTAGCATAATTGCTCAAGGAAAATCTCAAGAATGTCCGCAACTCTTCGATCAAATTTCCTGCGTTGAGGCATGAAAAGTTTTAAGATTTATCTGAAATCAATGGGGTTGGTCTTTGATCTGTATGTAACGATTGTAGGAGCTTTAAGAATTTTTCTCCAAAACATGAGGAAAATTGGTTCCCTGAAGAGTCCCCGATTTATTTATCATGTGCAGGTGGCTTTGAAGAGAGAGTAAAAATAACCACAGCCAATTTTATGCCAATAAGTGATGGATGGGCATGCAATCATCTTTATACAACTTTAAACCAAATTCTAAAAACACATGTGCCAAATCTTAAAGATTGCATTGAGATCTAAAAGCAGATTTAAGCACATCAAACGTAAACTATTTACATCATAATTATTACCACCGTTTTTAATATAGATCTAGGATATGTGGGGGAAAGGGCATTGGCTTGGAAGTTTGCGAGATCTGCATCTTAAACAAGCTCCGCGGAAAATCATAAAAATAAAAAAAACTCCTGCTGTTTCCTTGTCCTATTACAGCAGGGTCATCCTGGAAATGTTTCCAGGGGCTTAAAATAATCTGGTCGAGCATCATTCCGTCTCCACTTAATTAGAACTGGCCATTTGTTCGATGGGCGATTTCGAAATGCGTCTGGGCGCATATCATTATTACATAACAAACCAATATTTCTTTCATAGGAGACGTTTGTGTCAAATATAAAACGTTCTCTCCGCGTTCTTCGCAATGTTCAACCAGAGAAGAAAATACAGACCGTCTCGTAAAGGACGGAAAAGAAGTTACAAAAATACACGGTACTCTTTACATTTAGAAACAATCCATTAGTCTCTGTCAGACAGAATAAAAACGTGGAGGTCGAAGCATGAAGTCTATTCATAAATACACAACAAAATACACGTTTATAAAGAATGGATTGGTTGAACTGTGGAATGCACAATGTCATTGTGCCTATGAATAGAAAAGTTGACCGACTCATTTTTCATTATCTTTTACGAAAGTAAGTTTGAAGTTTTTGTTGTTGTTGTTGTTGTTGTTGTTGGTTGATTTAAATGGTATGCTCAGAGAAAGACGCGGAATTATTGGTTTATTTTATTTCCGGGGAGTTGAACTTTTATTCCACCGAAAGACTAGAGGGTCTTGTACGCGCTTAAAAGAAGGTTATCTAAGTTTCCAAACGTGGAATTACATCACTCTTTTTATTAATAAACAGAATTAAACGTGTGCTTTTGCATATTCACAGTCTTGTTTTTTTTTTCTATAACAATTTGAAGGATCGCGGCTATGTGGATGTCACATCAGCTATCTATACTTGCACTGGGATCACTGAGGAACTGAACATTCGACGTCTCTAGAGATCTTCAATGAGTGGAAGCGCACAGAGTTGTTACTTGGCTTGACACTATGGCGTGCAGGATAACAATAATAGACGTTGTATAACACTGTGATGTCCTCGTTTTGAGCATGTTCCGGATTCAGCGTAAGGTAAGCCGGTAATCTTACTCCTTGATGTGGAGGTATTTTCCGAGATCAACCACCAGGAAAAGCTTTTTAGATGGCAGGAGAGACGACGTGAAAAACCAACCCGTCAATACAGAAAAGAGAAAAGAAGACAGAACAAGGAAGTGAGATGGAAAATGGACACGCAACAAACAAAATTAACGACTTCAATATAAGTGCTTTAATCTGTGCGTGACTTGTATCCTTGTATCCTGCATCCAGACCATGGTAATATAGCACAAATTTGTGAAACTTGATCGTCTCCCTAACCGTTTAATGTCCCTTGTCTTTCAGTCTTTCGTGTAATTATTTCCCCATTCCGAGGTGGGAGTATTTTTTGTTGTTGTTGTTGCTGCTGCTGTTTTTTTATAGGGTGTAAATAGCGTTTGATGTTGATGTTGTTGTTGTTTTGTTTTTCAAGTTGGACATTTAGGGAAGGCAGCAACTAAAAATCACTGCCAGACCTAGGGCAAGATAAGCGTAACCTGGCAGACTTCCCAAAGCCGAAGAATCGTTTACGCGAACATAATATTAGTGGAACTTCGACAATTATTATCAGAATTTCGTTTATTCTTAGTTCAAAGGTAAGACAAAAGTGAAAAAAAAAAAAAGCGCATGGGACAGTCCCTACTGCACTGGTGGGTTTGGACCCAATAGCTCTGCCATAAAAGGTGAACACGCAATCTTTTGGCCAAAGCATCGCCAGAGAGCCTCTCTATCTCTCTCTCTTTCTCTCTTTTTCTCAGCTCTCTCTCTCTCTCTCAGCTCTCTCTCTCTCTCTCTCTCTCTCTCTCTCTCTCTCTCTCTTTCTCTCCCCCCCCCCCCCCTCTCTCTCTCTCTCTCTCTTTCTTTTTTTCTGATCCCTCTATTCCTATAACTCTTTCTTTCCTAGAGTGTCGCCTGTCGGAACGCAAAGGAAATAGAAATATTCCGCAGTTCAGCAACAGAAAACGAGAAATGAATGGTCGTTTTAGAATGAAACCGGAGTGAAACTTGTGACAAAATTGCTGCAGTTTCACCTTGAGCGGGACAGGCGCGAGGGAATTACTTCCTCGAGAGCGCAACATTTGTTTCACAACCATTATTAATTTCGCGCTTGACAGATTTCCCCGGCCACTTATACCTCAGCCCCATTGAATTTCTCCTGAAATGTGTGAACAAATCTTCCAAATCAGTTTTTTACCCCTACTTACATGCGCTCGGAAGTCATCCCACGAAGGCGGGTGGAATTTTAATGCCACGCGTGTGTCAGAGGCGAAAAAGAGATTATGTTTTACCATTTCTATTCTACTCACTGAAAATTCCTTTATTAAAAAAAAGAAAAAATCACCGACCACTAAAGTTATCAAAATAAATATTAACGGATGCTGGTCGGCAAAGAAATTCCAAATAACTAAATATTACAAAGTATTATTTTACGCCTTTTTGTTTGTTTGTTTTGTTTTGTTTGCTGTTTCTTTCAAAACTGCTTGTTCAGAATAAATGAAAACGATATTGCTTTCTTAAAAACAGTCACAGTTCAACTTTCCTAACCTTTTTTTTTTTGTTTTCACAAATGCATGTGATTTCTAAAGCAGGAGCTACCCATCCGCTTAAAAAGCCCCCCCCCCCCCCCCCAAATTTCCACACCACGTCCAATACAGATATAACAGGTTGACTGTTGTAGGCCCTTGCCGTACCTAGTCTGACCTCTGACCAAGATTAGCATAAATACTTGAGAAATAGACAGCGATGGAAAAGTGGTGAGAAAGGTACTTGCAAGCATAATATTATTTGTCAAGTGCACAATAATCTCACTGGTCTATTTGGAAAGTGGAGCCCTCTTCAAGCTGTACAGATGTCTGCAAGTACAATCCAAGATATAGTATACAACGATCAATTTCCCCATAATGTTTACGAAGGCCACGCCGATTGTTTGCCGGTAACTGTGACAGCCAAATGATCCTGGCTCTGGTTAACCTGATAACACTACAACACTTGACATTAAAACCGGTCATTTCCAAGTGTGCCTCTTAATGTCTTAATATTTTGCCTAGCCAAACACGCCATTCTCGGACAGTCAAGCACAGTCATCAACCGGTGTAATCTTAACCACATACTCTACCTTTAGTTAGGAGTGGGTGGTGTTACTGTTTTCGTTCCTGTCGCCTGACCTTTCTTGAAGGAATAACGCCCTTATCGTTGAAAATAACCAGCATTTGTTAATTACTCTTCTTAGACCTTGATCTTTCAGACATTTGGTTTGCCAGCCAGAACAGTCATGTTCTGAGAAGGCTTCCCGTAAAGATGGAGGTAAGCTGAACGAAAGGGCAATAACCGACCAACGAAAAAAAAATGTACTAGAGAATAGGTCAAATTGTCAGTAATGACGAGGGTGTGACGGAGCGGGTCCAAAATGACCATGTGTGTGTGAGTGGGGGGGGGGGGGATATAAATATAATAGTATAAAAGGTGAATGTTTTCACAATGAATGGCTGAAATAGAGCAAGAGAGACGGAGGGTGCGAAAGACAAAGCGAGTAAATACGTGAAATAACGGTCTGGGGACGACTGCACGCGAGGAACTAACCAAATGATAGGGACATTTGGAGAGGCGAATGGTTAGAAGAAAGAAAGGAAACATTTGTACAATAAGAAGAGAAACGTCCACTCCCTTGTGTATACGAGAGTACACGCGCTTGCATTCGTAATTATGCATAATTATGGCCTTGCCTATACCTCCATGTGTTCTCAAGACCGTGTCAAGCGCAGGCCAACATAAAGGGTGTAGTGCTAATCAAGATTGAAATTTGCACATCATCACCGAGAGGTCGGCCCTCACTGCTGATAAACCAGCCTCGACCGCTGAGAAATGCAAGCTCGGCTAAAAGAAAGAAAGCGGGAACCGAGCAGGCACCTCTTGGATAGCCCTGGCGAATGGAGAAGTGGAGAAAAATCGTCACACTGTGTCAACAAACGTGACGGGGATGGGTTTGGACATGATTCCAGAGCTCGATTCCCCAGCCTCTGCTATCGTCATTTCCGGACAGGATTTTGCGGGCAGTTTGGAGGTTCCGGACTATCAGGAAAAACTGGAACCCGGGAAACGAAGGACGGGGGGAAGGGGGGGGGCGATTTCATTGAGGGTAGTCTCGCTCTACGCCAAATGGACATGTCTCGTGGAAGTGTTTACATTACTTGGACATGTGGTTGACAAAACCACACGATGCGGTCCATACCATTGAAGATAACTGTACGGGCTTTTTCATAATACGAGTACATCTCTCCAAATCAGGCCAACTGGTATGCTCGTGTACGTCATCGTCACTGAAACGTTGATTGTCAGCTAGAGTCTCGTAGATATGTTTACATTACATGTACAAGTGGTAGATAAAACTACACGACGCGGTCCAAACCGCCGAAGATGCGTTTAGGTCTTTACTTTAGGAGGATCTCTGCTCTGGGCAGTTACAACTCACTTTTTCTTGTTTTGTTCCTTCTCTTGTTTCTTTGTTTCTGTCATCTCCCTGTGGCTTCCTTAGCCCACAAAAGGGCTCCCACTGGAGTTGTCTTTGTTCTGTTCTTGATCTTGTTCTTTCTTCTTTTCTTTCTTTCTTGCTTTCCTTCTTTCTTCCTAGCTCCCAAAAGTGCTCCCTATCGGGCTGCTTCGTTCCTTTATTGGGTGCACGGGTTGGCGCCATACTACTGAAGGTAATGTTACGCTCTTTTTATACCTCATCTCTGCAAATCAGGCCAACTGGCATGCTTCGTTGTACGTCATAGACATTGAGATATGGAATGTCACCCAATGCTCGGCCGTTGTTGTATGTAAAAGTAGTTTTTAAAAATTCGGTGACTTTACCGTGCCACCAAAAAAAAAAAAATTGGATTACGCTGTGCTGGTCTTCATCAGCTTTCCAGAAAAAAAGAAAGACGGAGAAGCAAAGGAAGAATTCCGGCAACACCAGATCTCTCAGCTGGTTACATTATTCAAAATGTGTGCTAATAGAATCCAGATGGACTGATACGCTTTTCCCAGTAGATGAAAAATGTTCAGACCTCAATATCAATGGAATATGCCTGAAGCGTGAACGAAGGAAGAGAGAAAGACGAATTATTCAATAAAATACGGGAAGTAATTTATATTCATTATGTCTTGCTTATTGCTGGGAAAACTGATTCATTCACTTGTATATGACGCGAGATAACAAAACATGAAATCCAAATGATATCGTCAAGCCGTGGGTTTATTCAGGTCATACAAACTAACTTCCTTTTTCCCAACAGCTTATGAGCTTAGCATAATACAAATCTGACTGACATTAGTATGAAAGTAGAGAATGAAGCAAAACTGTCAACTAATTGACTTGACTCAGTTCGCTAATGGCCTCCAAAATAATCACGTTTATGTCATGCGTGGGACAGGCCGTGCTTTCATGTCAGATCCAACACAGAGACTTGGCTGGCACACTAAAACTTGTCATTACGATTAACAAACATTTTTTTTTTCCTCCCAGGGGCGGAGATTCTTGCCTTCTGCTCCCACACATCGTGCCCGAAAAAAGCACAGCACGTCATTTAACACGCAATCGACGGTCCACATTCTGTGAGAGTACGCTGTACCAGCTTCGTAAGGCTCTCTGGTGGCTCCCACCTCAAGAGTTCCTTCTGGAAATGGCGTCGTGAGAAAGTTCTGACTCCCTAGCGGCCCTGTCCGAGATGATACAAAAATTTTTTAATGGAGGTAATCTTGACAAGACCTGCATCACTCTTGTTCACAGCTGAGAATAAATGGCTTGGCCCGAAAGCGCTGTAAGGATTAAACTCAAGATTGATTATCCATTCTCTTACCGCGGTATCTTTGGCTAGAGAAAGTTCCCAGTTTACATCCAAAGTTCTGCCAGTGTTCTGGTCTCACCAGTGTAAAAAACCATCTGCGCGTTTCAAGAAATCAAAAAATAAATACTGTACTTTCCCATTTCGACAACATCGGGATTTAAAGATTTTCAAAATTACCAACATGTGCATTATTTCGAGATATTCTTTCTTTAACAATATTTTCACTATCAAAACTGCAATTTAATGATAAAATATAGTAACGGTCAACCAAATTCAATGGAGATATATATTCTGTGCTGACATGAATCCATTTCCAACTGCCGGCAAACAAATAGCAAAACGAGCTGGAGATTCCCCGAAACTGTTCTAAATTTAAAGTAATAACGTCTGATCGGATGTACATCGTATTGGTGGGTCTACCTACGAATTTGTCCGTGGATGGGTAAATGGGCGTGGATTGTATTTATTGGTACATGTATTTCTTTAATTCTTATAATTGTACATGTCATGATTCACTTCCTGTCCCGATACCAAATGTCTAGTTCCATGGGTATCTTTTGTTTTTCTTTTCATGAAAACCATGCTGTCCGAACATGGCTTATATGAAGGACTTTCAAAATCTACCATAGCGTGTTGTTTTTTGTTGTTGGTTTGTTTTTCAGTAGAGTAAAAAATGAAACACTGCAATGTTACTTTGTGCCGGTCTCACTTTGGTTTACGAGTTCAAAATAGAAGTTCATTACTTTTCGCGCGAAAAAGAATAGTGACTGTAGAATACCATTCGACAATTTACGAGACCTGCAACCTGTCCACGTGGTCTAGCGATTAATGCCAAAGCAAACACAATTAGTCTCCTCAGTTCTCTTCATGGTGCCATTGACGAGTAAATTTGAGGTCTATTTTCACGTTGGTGTTAAATGAAAATGAAGTAGGCAAAATTACTGAAATAATAAATCTCCTTCCTAGATTAAGTACCTGTGGACTAATGAGGACATTAAACCTACTGAATGGCTTCATAAATCCGTGAAATCCGACTAGTATTCCATTCAGTAGTCACCGGCAGCGATGAATTCTCTTTTATGGTAACTTTAATCTTCATCAAATTCACATCTCCGCTGTTTTTCTGTCTGGCGTCGGACAATATCTGAACAATATTCTTTGTAAATTATTATTACTAGTAACTGCCCCATTCTTCGAATGGTAAAAAACAAAGGTCACCACTCCAGACCGAAAGGAATCAGCACAAAGACTGTCGCGATGTGGGTTAGATGGGGATATTTCGACTGACACTCTTTCGAGGTCCGCTCCCACAATCGACGAACACACAAAAAAAAAAAATACTTGCACTCTAAAAACTAAATAAATCAATTGCTTTGATTTTTAGCAGAACTGTAGGGCAGTTTAATTACAGGAATTAATGTAACAAATATAATTATAAATATAAATATCAATTCAAAGGCAACTGAATCTAACTAATGAAACTACAGCTTTCTATAAAGACTAACGTATTCAATCTAACTACTTGCAGGTCATATGAGTTATATGCCAAATAGAATCCGCGCACGTGGCGACGGATATAACAGTTTAAATTCTATTAATTCAATGAGACATGTTATGATATGGACATTTCCTCTAGACACGACATGGAGAATGCTTGTACAACCATGCGTTGTCTGGCGGTAGCTCTGAAACTGTCTTCAAAAGTAAGTAGAACGGTTCACTTTCATCATTACAAATTAGTATGGACTCTCACCATGAGGCCCTCACTGGGAGTGAGAGCGCTGGATGTAAACGCTGTGGGTTTATATCAAACCAAGTAGCTTAGGCTCTGGAGCTTTAAATCAGGCTCCTCACAATGGACTGCTCAACTGCGTCTCTATGTCTCTCATCTGGCTGAGGACTATCGCCGACCACCTCGTAAATGGATTGTCTACATGTGGCCCAGAACTAAGTTCTGTATGGCCTTAAATACTGGACTGCATCTGCAGCTTACCGTCTAATTCCTGGATTGTGATTGGTGCAACCACTTCTAGCTCAGCTGCCGAACTGAGTTATTTTAAGTAACAGCCCTGCGCAACGACCTTGGGTCGACATCAAAGGTCGAATCACCCAAGACAATAAAATGTAATTTTATAGCAATAAATTCTTAACATGTTCAAAACCCCGAGCTTTTACTCTGGATCACGGATTTTCTGTACGTCAACAGACGTCTCAATAACATTTAATTCCTACTCACCCCTTCCCTCTTTACTAAACCTAGTTCAAAACACGAGATATAAAAAGTGCTCAGTCATGCACACCTACGCTGTCCGTCTATCCTTCCCCACACCTTCTGTCTATCTATTATAAAAAAAAACTGTTCAAAACAAATTGTTTACGAGACCAAGTTATGCTGGCTCTCACAATAATTACGTTTGTAAAAATTACTCACTGCTCTCTCACAAAAATTTAGTCAGTGGAAACATTTATGAATTAAATCTATTCTTGACACATCCCCCACCCCAGTGAAAACTTAGGGTTTGAACGACATAACTGTCTACTAACGTTGCTATGTAATAGTACTTTGGAAAGGGCTATATAGTAAAAAAATATATCGTTACTGAAAGTCAAAAAAAAAAATAATTCTGAGAACGTGCATTATCGATGGACAATAGCATATGTATATTTATATGCGACGTTCTGTGATAATATATAATTATTGTAGCACTTAAGAATTAAAGTGATAAACTTCTCTCACACAGACATACTGTAAAGACTGAAATATTGAGCAACTAGCTCAGCGCTTCATTGAGCGTAATTAATACATTCATAGAACATGAACGAACAATAGTTAATTAAAGTAATGGCATCCTGGCAGCAGTAGGTCTGGTCGCTCGGTTTGCCATTTTCTCATCTCATTGACCCGCAGACAAAGGCGTCAAGGTTGTCTGAAACTCAGGTCATGGTCAGGATGGACGCTAGTGGAAAAAGGAATCACATGGAAATTTTGAGAAAGAATGTCCATAATTGGTAGGACAATATAATGTGAAACCATCCACGGTCTCCGAAAAAGGTGAAAAATGCTCAACCTCAATGTCCAACAGACTCTATATAAAATAGCAACATATTCTGGTTTATCAATTATAAATTTCGCCATAGTGAAGCTGAAATAACAAACGTCGACAAGATAATTAGCCTGACGTACTCTTTCAAAATCTGCGTAGCGCTCGTCTTGATTTAAGAATTATATAGCGCTTCTCGCATTCAACAATAATCTAAATCTGAATTAAATAACATTACACTTTAATCTATTTCTAATTATATCCAATCCGGGATAGATGAGGTGCCACCAGGCGATAGCAGTTAATTTAATGCGCCGTTTCCGTACGCAAGCCATGCACACGTCAAGTGTCACAGTCATCTCGGTATTAGTCATAATCGGTTCAATTCAATATCTATATCGGGAATGTTCTTAGATAACTCATCCACTGACCGCATGGAGAGTCACAATCATAATCAGTATTCTTACTTGTCATATCTAGTATTACGTTAGATGGTCCACGAAACGCGGAAAACCATAGACATAATGGAGCATTCGACTGCAGATCGAGAGGTCCCCGGTTCGAACCCGGGTGTCCCCTCCAGTGTCGCGATGTGGGTTAGATGGGGATATTTCGACTGACACTCTTTCGAGGTCCGCTCCCACAATCGACGAACACACAAAAAAAAAATACTTGCACTCTAAAAACTAAATAAATCAATTGCTTTGATTTTTAGCAGAACTGTAGGGCAGTTTAATTACAGGAATTAATGTAACAAATATAATTATAAATATAAATATCAATTCAAAGGCAACTGAATCTAACTAATGAAACTACAGCTTTCTATAAAGACTAACGTATTCAATCTAACTACTTGCAGGTCATATGAGTTATATGCCAAATAGAATCCGCGCACGTGGCGACGGATATAACAGTTTAAATTCTATTAATTCAATGAGACATATTATGATATGGACATTTCCTCTAGACACGCCATGGAGAATGCTTGTACAACCATGCGTTGTCTGGCGGTAGCTCTGAAACTGTCTTCAAAAGTAAGTAGAACGGTTCACTTTCATCATTACAAATTAGTATGGACTCTCACCATGAGGCCCTCACTGGGAGTGAGAGCGCTGGATGTAAACGCTGTGGGTTTATATCAAACCAAGTAGCTTAGGCTCTGGAGCTTTAAATCAGGCTCCTCACAATGGACTGCTCAACTGCGTCTCTATGTCTCTCATCTGGCTGAGGACTATCGCCGACCACCTCGTAAATGGATTGTCTACATGTGGCCCAGAACTAAGTTCTGTATGGCCTTAAATACTGGACTGCATCTGCAGCTTACCGTCTAATTCCTGGATTGTGATTGTAATACGACTTCAGACAGACGTACCAGTGTTTGTTAAACCGTACCCGCGCCCGCTGCACGCTCACGAAACGATAATTACAGAAGTACGTGCCATTCAGAACTAGTCTCCCACATTAAAGAGTGGGCACCTAAGACGTTAGCGGAAATCACGTCCTTAGTAGAACAGTACGCGTCCGCACACCCTAATCGTTCGCTGGCTAAAGCCAAAACTAGCGAACCGTTTTATGCCGGAGTCGGTGGAACTGCGCCAATGGGTACAAGAATTTCTCGACCAGTTCATCGCCAGACGCCGCCTTTGCGTGCATATTCCGAACCGCCGCCCAATAAAGCTCGCGGTTTTCCAAGCCGTGCTGGACCTCCCACTCGGGGACATTTTATTCGCTATTCAGGTCCACCCCGTCGTGACGTTAACGAGGGCTACCATTATCAGAGCCCACCATGTCCACCTCCTTGGGCATATTATAATAATCCATATAATGCACCTCCAATGCAACCCAGACGTAATATATATGACAGCATTAGGTGTTATCGGTGCAATAAACCAGGTCATACTTCAAAATATTGTAGGGTTAAGTTTGAAGCTGCAAATGCTTGCACCGTCATTGTTCCGGCTGCACAGAGTAGCCGTAGCGTTGAAATTACGTCGCCCATGACGGGCACCGTTCCGGTTATGTCGGCCCTCCATCAACACGGGTCATTGACCTTATATGAGGGTCATGTTAACGCCATACCCGCGTCTGTCTTACGCGATTCAGGTTGCACCACTATCGGTGTTAGGGAATCACTGGTCAGACCGACCCAGCTGATTGAACAACAGGCAACTTGCATTACTTTCGGGGGCTCCGTCGAGCGATTCCGTCTCGCGGAGATATACATCGACACGCCATTCATTACAGGTATCGTAACGGCATGCGTATTACCAAATCCGGTCGCCGATCTAATTATTGGTAATTTACCACAGGTTAATGATACACCTGACGGCCAGTTAAAAGTTTGGAACGAAAACGTTGCGTGTGTCACCATACGACAACAGTCAAAACGTCCACCGGATGCTAATTTACAAACCCCTGCGTTTGATTTTAATGTCACGCCTACAGTTTTCTATAAGGAACAACAAAGCGATCCATCACTAAAACCGCTGTTTGCGAAAGTTCAGCCTCAGAACCGAAATGCCTCTCCGTTTATCATTAAAAATGAATTATTATACAGAAATTTCCGAAATAAACGTGAGACCATTGAACAGCTCGTGGTGCCTAAGTCGTTCCGTCGCGACATTCTGCGTCTCGCGCATGATACATCATTTTCAGGCCATCAAGGTTCAGCCAGAACCAAATCACGGATATTGGCTCATTTTTTCTGGCCTGGTGTATACGCGGACGTGAACCGTTTTGTGGCGCGCTGCGATGTATGTCAAAAACGTACACCTAAAGGTAAAGCATCACGCGCACCCCTTCAGGAGATGCCTCCAGTCTCAACACCATTCGAGCGTGTCGCAGTTGACATAGTAGGTCCTCTTAGTAAATCAGACAGAGGCCATCGATTCATCCTTTCGGTAATCGACTACGCGACGCGCTGGCCTGAGGCTATTCCTTTAAGAGACATTACGGCTGACCATGTCGCTGAGGCGCTTGTTACTATTTTCTCGCGAGTCGGATTTCCGACCGAGATTCTTTCAGACAGAGGACCACAATTCACCTCTGATCTATACAAAAAGGTACTAGAATTAGCGGGAATTAAACATAAATTAACGTCCCCCTATCATCCGCAGTCAAATGGTTGTTGCGAGCGGTGGAATGCGAGCATGAAGTCTATGCTAGCACGCGTATCCGCCGACAAACCTGGAGACTGGGACCGTCAGCTCCCCGCTATTCTCTTCGCCTATAGGGAACTCCCGAACGCGTCCACGGGTTTCTCCCCATTTGAGTTATTATACGGACGTAAACCACGTGGCCCGATGGCCATACTTAGTCAATTGTTCGCCGGTTCTGAAACCGACGATTATGATACGCGATGCGCGTATCAATATGTTGTCGATCTCCGACAACGAATTATTAATGCATGCAAAACCGCTCTGCATGCGCTAGAGCGAGTTCTTCAAAATTTTATCGCGATCAGGGCGCCCAAATGCGCGCCTTGTCCGTCGGAGATCTGACACTTGTTCTTTTGCCGCAAACGCAAAACAAACTCCTTCTAACTTGGAAGGGACCATACAGAGTCCTTAAGAGACTCTCAAGAGTGAATTATTTGATAGATATTCGTGGGCAGAGGAAAATATTTCATATTAATATGCTGAAAAAGTACCTGCCTAGCGATGATCGTCGTAACAAATCCGTTCATGTCGTCCCAAGGGCCAACGCGGCTTTAGTTACTGTCGACGACGAGGACCCTTTGAGTATCGACAAATCGTTGCCCATATTACAGGCCACCGAGAGTATAAACGATGTTAATATCAATGATGAGCTTGCGCCGTCGCAGAAACAGGATCTTACACACCTGCTCCAAGAATTTGCCACGGTGTTCACGGATTTGCCGGGTTGTACGTCTTTAGTCCAACATGTAATTTTATAGCAATAAATTCTTAACATGTTCAAAACCCCGAGCTTTTACTCTGGATCACGGATTTTCTGTACGTCAACAGACGTCTCAATAACATTTAATTCCTACTCACCCCTTCCCTCTTTACTAAACCTAGTTCAAAACACGAGATATAAAAAGTGCTCAGTCATGCACACCTACGCTGTCCGTCTATCCTTCCCCACACCTTCTGTCTATCTATTATAAAAAAAAACTGTTCAAAACAAATTGTTTACGAGACCAAGTTATGCTGGCTCGCACAATAATTACGTTTGTAAAAATTACTCACTGCTCTCTCACAAAAATTTAGTCAGTGGAAACATTTATGAATTAAATCTATTCTTGACAAAGACATTGATGTCGAGACACTTTGGATCATCCACATACAATCGGCGATCAATAGATCACATACAATCGGCGATCAATAGATAGATAGGACAGTAGTGCGCACCGAGCATTTTTCATGGGCTCATGTGTTCGTAAAAAATGATCTAAATATTTACGCACAGTTTTCTTGGTATGAATGAATGGCACTCACCTCATCTGTATAACACTATACTCGGTATCACTATCAAAGTTTTCTTGGCGTGGCTGGATCGTGAACTCTAGTTTACATTTCCGGTAAGAGGCGGAAATGACGAAATTGACGGAAGTACATTATCACGTCGTATTCGCAATCATGGATTGGTAACTGATAATTATAACTGAATTTCTGGGAAAAGTAAAGAGTTTCGGGAAAAAATGAGCTCGACACGTACAGGCTTAATAAATTTTACATACATGTGCCAAGTTTCATTTCTCTACGTTGCGTAGTAAAAAAGCCTTTGCGGTCGCAAAGTTGGGCCCAAGCTCCATTATTATATGAAGAGATGGAACGGCGGCTTATATTAGAAATACGATTATACTAGATATAACAAAACCACATTATAATGCTTTGAATAAACCCTCACTGCTTATTGTGGGTCCGACTGCGCCCACGATAAATAAATTGTTGTATGAGAACGAGAAGGAACGAGAAGCAGCGAGAGTTGCAAAAGTCAAAACAGAGAAGTATACACGAGCCAGGAGAACCCCCACTTAATCGGCTGTCATAATTTTATTCCCTTGATAGCAAATCAGAAAACATTAAGTATTCTAACCACTGTCAAGTTGTTTTAAAATATTTTACCCTTTCCTCGAAATGTTAATCTTTACCCGCTGAATAATCAACCATACCAGATTCACTATTGATGACAATGCCGATATTGCTTGGAATCTTTTGTTGTTTGCTGTTGTTTTATCTTTTTCTTCTTCTTTCCCTTCTTTTCCTTCACGCTGTCACAAGGAAAAGAAACGTTGGGGCTGAAGTGAGCAAGAAAATCTTTTTCGGTAGATGTTCACTGATACGAATCATCGGTGGCAAAGAAAGCACAGAAAGTATTGAATCGGGCAGGGGTTAGCGGTAAGAAAGACGGAAGGGGGAAATGGGGCAAGATTCTGACCGAAAATCAGGTTCTACGGGAGGTATTACACTAAGCCCTGTCAGACACAGACAGACGCTGCGCAAAATGTATGCCAAAGAAACAGTAGCAGAAGCTGGCTGTGTCTGACAGGGCTCAGTATGATAGGGTCTTCCCGGAATTACTCAAAAAGTATACAGGGAATCCGGAATTGTGGTGAGCACTTCTTGTCTACCAGCAGCCGACTGGGCTTAGTATGATACCTCCTTAAAAAGTGGCGTCATAAGAGATTCAAAGTTGACTAATGTTGTTTTTTCCCTGACCCCAGTGTCAAAGCTATACATCAGTCACACAAGCATCATCCTCCGAGACGCTTTCCCTAGACGGCCAGTCTTAGCAATATGTTTTCCTTCACTGGATACCCGCAGTAAAATTCTCATATGTAACAAAGCTGGTGCATAGCTGACTGGGTTTTTTCCCACCAGAACTGGATAGATTAAATTTATCATACACAACAGACATTAAGCAAGATGTCTCTGACGGGCGGTTTGACATCAAAGTTCAGGCTAATCATGGATATATATTAATTGAGTGTCGCCCCGACTTGCCGATAATTCAGCTCTTGAGTGGAAAATTAAGCTCGTTACGGCGTAAACTAAGCCCTGCAGCCCGCCCCTCTCCGTCCCCGGCGTCGCTTGAAAGTCCCTTTCGTATAGGGCCATCCATAAAGTAAAGTGTTGGGGGGGGTGTGGGGTGGGGGGTGTGGTTTGACCCCGGTGCATGAAAACAGTAAACGCGTTGGGTGGTGTGCACCTACGCTTTTCACTAATGCTGTGGAATAAAAAGATATCATGGTATGTATTTTTATTACAATATTTTTGTTCAGCAAAGTAAGTTGTGGGGATTGTATAGAAACGAAAAACACGCCCTGCGTAATAATAGGTAATAAACCGTTATCGGTACAGGTCATGCCAATTAATGCTTCTTAAACTTTGCCAACATCCAGGTCTTATCGTGAATATCCAGCATTGTAACGGCTGTACGTTTGTACAAGGAAGGGGGGTTGCAGCCAAGCGTACGAAATGCGAATTTGAGGGGGGCGGGTGGGGGTGGAGGTCGCCAAAAATCGGGCGTGCTTACTGTTGGACGGCCCCTATAGCGATGCCACATCCCCCCCGCCCCGGCCTCACACATACACACATGTGACAAAGGTCACATAAACCCATACTTCTCTCGTTACCTACACTGATGATTAATCTCGCTCGTACTCCCACAGTTATCAGCTATCATGGTCAGTGGTCCCATGACGTCGGGCCTTCGGCGGACGATTACATGACTGAGCCGGTCAGCAATCCCTTGCACAGAGATTCATTTCTCTGTGCCTCCACCTTGCACATCCTGTCCTGGTCCCTGGTGCATTGGCGTTTTGAAATTCCTAATTAGGTTCCCATCAAAACCACGTGTTGTCATATTAATGAGTAACGGGCTTTTTTCATTAGTGTGAACCGTTCAGCGCTATTGCTGGTGTGGGACAGTTGCGTTATTTCTCTTCATGTATGTGTTATGGAAGCTGTTCTTAATCCTGTAACAATCACGCCCCGGTCAATGAGGATTTATTTCGGCATTCCAAGACGGAATTAAGAGATCCAGTAAGGATTTGCCTCGGTATCTCCAGACGGGTTTAACAGACCCAGCTTCCAGAATTAGATGATTCCATTTTGAATCTGGAAAACAAAGGAATTAGACGTAAATATAGTGCCGCTATAAGGCTTTCTCGGGGAACTTTTGCTATGGTGCTAATTTTGTATTCCAAGTTCGAACAGGTTGCAGGCACTGCCGACCCTAATTCAAATCTGCCTTCTATCAAGGTGTCTTACTGTTACTGTTGTATTTCTATTACTGATGCGCTGATGAAGTTCATCTTCATTTTAACACGGCTGAATATTTCGTTTCAGCTTTCATGGGTACAATGTAAAAGTGATCTTCATGAGTTCTTTCTCTCCTGTTTTTTCTTTGCTACCACTACTTTTCTCCCAAAACAGTAGAGATTGTCTTCCACTAATCATTCTGCATTATCTTCGTATTTCAGTCAGATGATGAGGTTTATCCCCCTTTTACCACGGGCTAATGAATTGTATTCTCTACCATGGGAGCGGGGAAGTGGAAATCTTCATACTTTTTTTTTCCTTTGATGCCGTTACTTTACTCCCGAAAGAATGGAACTTATCCTCCACAAAATCAAGATGCGTTATCCCCTTTGTGATCCCATTTGATGATGAAATTCATTACTCTTTTTTAACAGGACATTAATTTGTATCTGCATCTATGGGAACGCTGAGGAGGTGGTCTTTGTTTGTTTCTTTGTTTGGTCTTTGACGACATTATTTTTCCCTGCACATTAAATTATCCTCCACAAGTTGCAGTGACATTGTATTTCGTAATGTCAGGCTGGTATTTTGTATCCGCAGCTGAGATTGTGGCAGAGAGTTAAGTCGTGGTCGCTTACGTGGTTCTGGACACAACGTTTCCCAGTCTAACATGTGAAATGAAACAGGAACTCACTGGTTCAAAGTATCTTTAGAAATTTTGATGAGAATATGACTAGGTGATATTATCTTAAGGATATTTCCATTTTGAGTCACATCCTTTAAAAGTAGTAAATGTGATGGTGGACAAAATTCTGCAGCAACCACTTTCAATCTATAGGAACACTGATGAGGTCATCCTCTTGTGTTTCCCTTTTGCTTTTTTGAACCACTTTCTCCGCAGTTGTGGAAATGCAAACATTGTTGGTTTCTCACCGAGATCAGGTCGAATCTATTCCCAGACAAATGTGTACGGGGTATAGCCTGTGTAAACAGATCAATCAACATCAGCAGAATTGCTGCTCTCATGGCCCACTCAGCAACATCAGAATATCGACACGTGTGGAGTGAAAGATGCTCCTCGACCCCAGTATTTATTGCACTCATTCTGATAGCATTATCATGTGTCTTCCGGATAAGAAATTTCGTTTCTCACGGCCCAAAATTCACAGGAAACCGCCGTAGTGACAGCATGTATAAATCCACTCTGTAGTTACGTTAGATCTCAAATGTTATCGCTATAGTGTTTGATTTTGAATCTGAGTTTTACGGCACGTCGGCATGACGGCCACCTTGTGCCTTTCACAGTCTATTTGGTACCATATTCATGTTTGTTATTCAGAGCTCCATCAATTTAAATTTCACACATAGAATTAAGCAGTTCCGTATAAATTTTATTACATTGGCAAAAGTCTCAAAAGGTGTTTTGCATAGATCTGAAGATAGTTTTGTAAATGCGTACAAATGTTTTAAAATCAAGATGTAGATCTAAGCTCCTTTCAGAACTATAGTGTACCGCCAACTTGTTCTAAACCATCAGATTAGATTCTTGTCTTAAGGCTAGGAGCGCACTGAGCCAAATCTGTTGCGCTGGTTTTGACTAAGTCTTGAAGTTCCTTTGAATCAGCTAGTGAGAGAAGTTCTTTTGAATCAGCTAGTGAGAGAAGTTCTTTTGAATCAGCTAGTGAGAGAAGTTCCTTTGAACCAGCTAGTGAGAGAAGTTCCTTTGAATCAGCTAGTGAGAGAAGTTCTTTTGAATCAGCTAGTGAGAGAAGTTCCTTTGAATCAGCTAGTGAGAGAAGTTCCTTTTGAATCAGCTAGTGAGAGAAGTTCTTTTGAATCAGCTAGTGAGAGAAGTTCCTTTGAATCAGCTAGTGAGAGAAGTTCCTTTGAATCAGCCAGTCAGACAGTCCTGTTGCAGTCTCAGCAGTGCGCCAAACCCCATGTAACTAACTCCATGGTCCATACCTTACACTAAAGCCAGGACAACACACACTTGGTTCAGCAAGCTATCAGCCTAATGAATGTTTGAGCCAGAGCAGCATCGTGAATTCCTGTCTCGAACAGTTTAAACCGAGCCAGATCTTGACCACATCGGCCCCTTAGAATGGCAAGGTTCTAACTCCCTTCCGACAACTTTTGAGAAATCGAGGATTGAAGTTCGTGTGATCATTGGTTTTAGAGCAAATAATTTGTTTTTTCTTTTTAGCAATACTTACAAATTACACACCGAATCTGCTTGATACTTTGACATTCGATGGAGATGGCCCATAAAGCAGTACGTAGTGTGTGACTGAGTTCAGCCAAAAAGTGGACACAGAACCTTGTCATTCTAAGGGGACGACATGCTGTCTCCATGCTTTCTGTCGTAATGTAACACAAACAAGCAAACAAACACACGCAGAAAGAGCTATGGTTTGACTCCCTTTCATCATATTTTACTAACCAGTTAACACCTTGCGTATGCCACGAGGACAATTCTTTCATAACCTCGTCGCGACATTCTGGCGATTTCTGAGAAGAGAACAAACCTGGTGCTGTTTTTAGGCACGCTTTGAACCTACGCTTATGGCTCGGAAGGTGCAGCGATCATCTACTGAAAAGTTCAGCTGGAAAAGGGATTTAGGTCAACCAATTTCCTTTCACCTTAAATTTACGAAAATTCACTTTCCTTTTAATACAGAACTGCTCTGTTCGCTGAACCGTAAAATTACACATTTGGCTCCGTGCCAAATTTACTGTTAATATTTGAATATGCGGTAATACGGTAAATAACTCATTCGCTTTCTTTTAACTCGCGACCACAGTTCTTGTTTGTTCTATGTCCATTTTTCTGAAAATCCGAAGACCCTTTAGTATGTAGAAGGAGTCTTACAAATGTACACTTTGACACATGTTTAAAATGCATTGTGACAATTATCAAGCTGTTTCAAAGTTCCGCTTTATTCTAACTCCTTATCATAATAATGCAACTACAAATGCTTAAAGTCGAATTTCTCAACTGTGCAAAAAAAAAATATATATATTAAAAAATGGAGCTGGAACAAACAAGAACTAGGGTCACCAACTGCTTTGATGTATGGAACGACATGTGGATTTCCTTGTACTGATCGTTAATTTGCAGATTTTCCCAGACAAACCAATAAATGTTGACAGGTTCTCCACGAATTCAACATTTTAGTGTCTACTTTTATTATCTATCAAGTGTTCTGAAACTCTTCATAAGGCAGGTACATGTATTAGATCGATGCTTAGTTCCTTAGCTCATTTCAGTTTTTAAAACGTCCACCAAAAAAAAAAAAAAACCACGATCGGAGCCCAAATCAACCAGGATCGTGTCTGGTATTTCATCATGACGAGGGTTTTCCAAAATGCCAAGCTCTACGGGAGTGTCACTTTTCAAGGTTGTTGTTTTTTTTTTATCACGCCATACAGACACTTGCATGCGCCCCCCCCCCCCCACCTCCCCTCCAAACGTGGTCATAAATCATACTTTCGGTGTTTTCCTGTCATATTGATGGTGAAGATGTTTCCAATTTTATCACGTTTTTCCAATCGATTCTTTAGTTGTGTTTTCCGTTTCGTAATGCTACTTTAATCTCCATCACATATATCGTAACGGTGTTATGGTACTCTTTCTGAAGAGGAAGGAAGCACCCAGCATGGGATTCCTCACCATATCATGGGCCAATGAAAATCTAATGATAACAATACCGATGAAATTTCTTACGTCATAAATAGTTGGCTAGATAGTCCAGGAATGACTGACAGCAACCGTAGACACTGGGTGAGTGAGAAAGAGGGCAGAAGCCTTGTGGACTGGTGGGCAGACCCAGTAACCCAAGGTTCCAGGTCATAAGAACTTCATTTGGTTTTAAAAAACAAGAAAATGTAGACACCGCATGTTCATTCACTTCCGACAATCGTCATCCACGACCTCTTATAGTGTCTTAATGTTTCAAGTATTTTTATCTTTTTAACGTGGGATGGGAGGGCCTCAGCTCTCTATTTCACAGTTGCATTACAGAAGATTGGTACGTTTGCCATACTATTACGTAGAGAGACAGAGAGAGAGAGAGAGAGAGAGAGAGAGAGAGAGAGAGAGAGAGAGAGAGAGAGAGAGACAAAGAGAGAAAGAAATGGACACACACACACACACACACACACACACAGCGCGCGCGAGAGAGAAAGAGCATACATACACATATATATATATATTATTAATGTATCAGCCATGAAAAGAACACGGAGAATATTATTTAGCTGTGAAGAAAAACGTAATTACTGAACGGCAAAAAGCTCGCAGAACAGATGGGCATGACTGGAGGTGGAAGAACATTATGTAATATAGGGAATTCGTTTTAACGCTTGATTAAAGGCAACTCGAGGTCACCGTGAACTCTCGATTCGCTGTGCAGATCTGCGCTCAACAATCTGTTATAAAATTTATCGCATTGCCCTGTTCCTGGAACCTTTTGATCACAGCGGATTTCTGATAATCTCAAAAGGACAGTCCAGGCCAGCACACCCTTCTGGTGTTTTTACCTCCACTACGCAAATAATAGATGGAGGTGGATGGGGGCGCGGGTCCAGGAGAACATTTGCTTTGCTAAGGGATGAAACAGACCAAAGCTGGTGTAGGCGCCAGACCGATGGCTCCCCGCCCGTATATTCTGCTAGCTTCACACTAGCACAATGAGCTCTGCCCATACCGCCACCCAACGTGACGCAGCGGGCAGTGCCTATTGCGCTAGTGTGAAGCAAAATTCAAGGGCGGCGGGTTACCGGTCTGGCGCCTTCACCAGCCTTGATCTGTTTCACCCCTAAGAGCTAGACCTGGTGTGCAAACGTAATCTCTATATCATCTTTGTAATGCTCTCGTGTTTTTTTTAAAGCTCATAACGGGGGATTTTGTGGATTAGTTTCTATGATCTCTGTTTTTCTTCCCCTTTCCACTAATAACAAACATTTAACACAAACAATCTGGATGCTTTTGTAGTTCGTGTTATTAGATATCATTACTGGATCAGTTCCCACCTGCAGGGGCCTAATCAATACCTCAGGACAACATTAATTACTTGGGTCCATAAGTAGGTATCTGGGACACTATGGACTAATAAAGTCCTCTCGTGCCCAACAGAACATTATTTTATGAAATACAACTCATTTATTCCCTGTAGGTAAAATACGGGGTTATCCATTACGTACGGCCTACTTTACCAATTTCGACGGCCCCACCCCCTTCCCTCCCCCGCCTCACATACACTTTACATTGCTTGGCCGCAATTCCTACCCTACCATTCCCCCATATAAGAAGAACGCACGGTCACTAAAATGGCGACTGTCAATATACGGTGTTGGTGTTTCGAAACTTCAAGTGCCATTCTGCATGGACTATTCGGCTGCTTCATTAGAAACATAATTCTTGCAAGATCCAACAACTTCATGTGCAGAAAAATAAACATAAATAAACCCCAGCTTTTTAATTTATTATCAAATGAAAACATCATCACATTTAAAAATATGACTCGAACCTGAATTGTTTAGGACTGTTTTCTTTGAAACGGATCTGAATGGTATCCTTTTGGTCTCAGAAGTTTGAGAAAGAGAGTAGATTAAATTTTGTTAATGTTTGTGAGCGGGAGCATGGTGAATAATTGATCTTACGTTAATCCTGTTTCTAACTTTAGTTCGACGCCTTAGAGCACACCATTTTTTTGTGAATTTGAGCGCTATACAAGCTACTTATCACTATCACATTACGTTATTACATAGCCTGTGTACGCTATAGCCTGTGTACGCTCCCTTAGACCTTCCCCAAATCTTCTCTAAGCGCACGTACTTTGAATGGCCCCTACCGTGAATTATATTCGGTAAACCTACCTCCGGCGAGCTGGAATCCACCAAGGAGTTCGGCGGTTTCTTTTTGATCAGTTCTTGTGTGAGCCGCCAGACTGCCTGAAAAGACAAAACATTGCAGTTCGCAGTCAGTTATGCAGGGCATTAATGTATATTAACCATACCTGTGTCACTGCTGTTCCTAATGCTGGAACTTATTACATTTTCAAACAAAGCAAAGGCAGACAATACTATAAAATGTTATGGTTTATCTCATAAATAAATCTACATCATCAGATGTAATATTAACGAGGTAAACAGCGTGTGAAGATTAGTGTATGTGTCAACATCTTTTTCAGTAGATAACCCACGAGCTATTCTTTTCCTTTAATTTTATTGTACACAATAGTTTCCTTTATTGTCTATGTTAATAAACTTGAAATTATTTTTACCGCAACAGATTTTCACAGAAAGCCCGACCAATAAAATAAAAAAGTCGACATCATAATTGTGCGGACGAAAATCCTGTACTGTCATTACTTTCTAATCTCGGTTATATCAGTTTTCAATTACACATGAATAAACGATGTAAGAGGGGTATCGAGTGCATTACGTGTAATTCGGGATTATTTGATGGGGGCAGAAAAGTGCCAATTTTGTCACTTCATACTGGTATGTCATTCAAACTGCTATTCAATTGAGTTGTTTACCACTGCTCTCTTCGGGCAGTGGCTGCTTGTTCTGTGTGAAACATCTGCGGATAAGTTCACTAGCCACAGACGTTTCTTAGGAAGAATGAATTCGATATTTGGAATGTACATTTTATCCTAAGCGACGGTCGACGTGAGCTTCCAGTTAAAGCCAAGTAAGTGTTTGTCTTGTCCTGCATACTCCAAAACATGCAATTCTCCAATACCGAGGGAGCACACATCGAGGAATGTTTTTTCAATACTGACAATAATGGCCTGGCGTCACTATCGCGGTGCTAGACAGCTGGGACAATGAGAACCATAAACATTTTAAATCTAGATAAAGATACAAAAACACTTTTAAATCTTGCACAACATACACACAAAAAAAGCGTCCCTGCACTGCATCAACCATTCTGGATTTCACATACATATAACATTAACAGAATATGAAAATAAAAGAAGCATTACCTAACAGAAACAATATATGTGTTCCGTTTCTGATCGATTTTCAAGTTTCCCTAATGGGCAGTTAAAACATTTTGAAACGATCAGAAAAATCGACAAGAAAATGCACCACAACTGAGCAATGCTCTAAATGGATAAACGTTTTATTTACGAGCCGATGTGGAAACAGTCCGAACGATCTCATTAGAAAAAAAAAATACATAAACAACAATAGAAGAGAGAGGGAGGGGGTGGAAAGAGATAAGACAAGCAAAGTTCCCATGGGTCAGTTGAACATTCAAGAGACTAATTGGCCATTGGCCCAAAGCTCAAATGAGACTAACCACTGGTTGAATATGTAAACAATTTGCATCAGCATCTCCCAAGAGGATTGTTTTGAGGCCGCTTACTTGAACAAGGACTTAAATTCGTAAGAAACATGATTTGTTGCAGCAAGATCAATGCTCGACTACCCAATCAACTTTGGTTTTACCTCCTAAGCTGTCGTTAGCTAGTATGTCATCATTTAGTGTTACCCTACAGATGGGCCATTTCGTGGTGAACTTCACAAGATGCCTGCCAAAATAACAATTCTGGTACAGCAGCGGATGGCCATTTGCATGTTTTCCCCAATGAATCGTTTCAGCTGTCTGGAACACAGTAAATTCAACTTACCATACGACTATCATGTCCCTTTCCAAGTATTGACAGAATGATGAGGAGGTTGTGTTACTGCAATCTTTCCTCATTTCATTCGGGAGAAGAGAATGGATAAGTTCACAACAGACGGGGGACGGAAGGATATGTTGATCTACGCCAGTATCACATTGAGTCAGATCTCCGTTCTGTCTAGGTTTCAGTGTGAGATTTGAACTATGGACTCTCACGGAACCTCGCGCACCGGCGAAACAAACAAGTGTGTCTCACTAGTTCGGACACGTCAAAGCTGTCTTGGCTCAGCTAGCGGAACGAGAGACCTCGCACACTGAGTCAAACAGACTTGACTCAGTTTCCCACCAGTTTATTGACGCTGTAACTTTATAGCGGTCATCCAACTAGACACGCTGTCAAAATAGACATCGATAGGGATTTCTCTTTATGCTTAACGCAATATGAAATTCAAACACACATTTTGTACGCTTTCTGCACCAATAAGAAACTCCACACAAAGCATGTAACAAATATATCTTTCCCGAAGTAAATTTACTGGCATGATCTGAAGGGTAAAAAAATTCACTCCTCAGTGATGAAGTGAATTAATTGCAGCAATCACCTGAGATTATATGAGCAAAATTATTCATTTGGTGAGAGTACCGTTTTCGCTACAGCTAATTTTTACATCGGACACTCGATTACGGTTCATAGAATATTTTTTTTCATGTATTTGCTCTGCTGAAACTTCATGGACTGAAATTGCATGACAATGCTGAGTTCATGCACGTGTTTCACTTCAGGTGGGCATTATATTTCTATTTCAGTTCAGTTACCTTTTCGGGCTGAATAATGGAACTGCTCTGCATGTGGTCTATTATCTGGGAGACGTGATAGTGTCCAAGGCAAAAGTTGAGTGAAAGACAACAATCAAAGTTTACTATTAGCAGACATTAAATTTCGGTTCTTCCAAAGCCTTTTGTTAAAGTCCTCTTATCAAATGCTAGGCGCCAAACCTAATTTGTCCATTTGTGAACATGTTTATGCACTGACGCTAGTTACTACATTTCAACTGACCTTATAAAACAGACTGAACGGTGAGGGTTTGTGAGAAGAGAATGGACGTTTGTGTAACAGCAACTGGAAGGCTGTCATAAGGATGCTAGATGTCTGTTTGCGTGTTCAATTTGTAAACGCACATTATGGACATGAAGGTATGTGTTTGGAGGTAACAAAGTGCCCAGTTTAAGGTATGTGTGTCAAGCTATCACTAGAATACCCAAGATACGATATATCAATGAAGATAGCAAATTACCCAGGTTAAGGCATGCGTTTGAAAACATCAGACTACCCAGGACAAGGTCTGTGCTTGAAGTTGTCAAACTAGCCAGGAGAAGGTGTGTATCTGAAGATATCAATGTACTCAGGATCTATGTCCAAGCGTAGCTCGGATTTGAGGACAGAGGACTTGCAAACTGCACCTTCTAAGTTAGCAGTTGTTAGGAATGAGTACTCCTTTAGTGTAGGCTTCTGACAACAGTGCAGTAGTTCAATTTTCAGGTCACTCAAAAGTTCATTCATCTCCTCTCCCATTGTTCTCGTATCCTAGTCAAAGGCTCCCAAACTCATACTTAGCCCACATCTCGAATCAAGACTTCCCGAACAAACATATCGAATCCTATGGTGAAAGGAAAAGCGCGGCACTGAGAATGTAGGGGCATGGTTCGAATATCTCTTGAAGATGATCAGGTACTTCATGTCGATACCATATTCAAACTGTAATGTATCACATAATTATATACTAACTAGATGACCCACCGGGCATTGCCCGGAATAAACAATCATGTGATTCCCCCTCCCCCCACCCCCTCTCTCTAGTATAATAAAAGTAATAAACTACAGTCTGGCTTCAGAACCCATGCGCACCAGAACACTACGCACCAAACTGAGGGCTTGATGAGGTTACTTTTTATGACATGCACAGTACTAAATAATATTAAGAAACAAACATGCAAAAATACAGATGTTACATAGCAATTAACATAGTTATTTTAAAAAAAATACTTGCTTGAAGTAAACAACTTTTAATTATAGCCATCATCTTCCTTATCACAACTGCCACCTTCCTGCCAAATTTAAGCCCTGAAGAGTGTATAGTTTGGTCAGTTAGTCATGCCAAAGGTTGCAAGTTACTGAAATATATAATAGATTTGGCTCCAAGATTCCTGGAATTTGTATCCTCACGTTGTCAAATTGTCTTCTAAAATATTAAAGAAATAGCTGTTGTCAGGGGCGCCTAGTATTTTAGACTATAAGCCATTGCTGAACAGTGAACACAACTCTGTATTTCCTCTATTTGTCTTTGTATTTAGACTGCGCGCCATTCATGACATTCTAAAGAAATAGATGGGTCTGTTACTAGAAAGACAGTATGTATAGAGAGGTTTCACTATTGGTCCATTTGCACTACGAGATACGGGAGGCTCCGCGAAACCACTGTTAGCATGGAGTGGAAAGTAGGTCGCTGCGGTAAACAATACCCGTTTGTGCATTTCCACGGGGCGTAAGAACGTACAAAAGGCTCTAAATAGTTTCAATCAGCCCAAAAATATGAACAAACCACAGTTATCAGATATGCACACTATCTTTGGTGAAGAAGGTCTCTTTCAATACTCCAATTTCTTGTTTACCGCAGCGATCTAGTTTCGCCATTTGGCGGAAGTGAGATCTTACTATACATAAAAAGATCTATATTCTCTGGTCTGTTATTTATTTTCATAATATGACCCAAAAAAAAAAAAAAAAGACAAGCTAGACTGTTCTTTGTCGGTTGTTTTTTTTTTTTTTAATTCGAAACAAATATAAACAGTTCAATTGTCTGCTCTCCTGCGGCGCATTATCAATAACGCAAGCCAGGGGTCTACCAGGTTTGCTTTTCGTTTTCGCAAACCTGAGTTCGTCTTTTTTGCGCGTCTCAAGTCACGTTCGGGAAATATTCTTCCATGACAGGAGCTCGCCAGACCAACTCCTGTTTCACCGATTTCTCCGGTCTGAAATCTTTTACTGGACCAGAAAATTTTGGCACTACAAGAAAAGCCCATAAATCAAGCAGTCTGGGATAGAGAAATAAAGGGGTTGCAAGGAGAAATCATCTTGATTTTCTGGAATTGAATTATCGATTTCACTGCGTTTATTCGCATATAATATACAAGCCAGGAGTCGCCCAGTTCACCGTTGTATTCTCAACGAAGATATTTCAAAACTCGATCACCAAAATCTGCGCAAATGTCAAATATCTTGCTGTGCATCACTCCCGGTACCAACTTACAGTTGTTGCTTGAGACATTATTTACGAAAGCGCATTGATGCTTATAAAGAAAGTACAAAAAGGTGAATAAGTGATTCTATCCGATTTGCTGATTATAGATCAACTTATAAAACAACCGGACCATAAATGCGGCAGTTGTTAAGTTGCAAACTGAACTTCTAATTTCCTCCCATTTTCCGATCGACGTTTTTTTTTTCCTTTCCATGACGCTCCTAATGCAAAACCAAAATGGCCGTATCAAAAGAGTAGGACGGAGAAGACGGGCGGGAACCAAGTCTACGTTTCGTGGCTCATCTGTACAATAAAAATGTTCTTGCGTGGTTTAAAAACTGCGTCTAAAGTGCCCAATCATTTTATACTGGTGAAATCTTATAGAACAAAACTGCTAGTGAGTAAGTACTGTCTCAAGAGCGATAAATCGAAATCATTGCAAGGTATGCAGAGTTCAATAACACCACGAACAGATCAAATGGGACAGTTTACAAAGTTCAAATTCTGATACAAAAAAAGTCCAATCGACCACCTATAAAGGTAACGGGTTTAGATGAGGTTTTTCCAAGGGCAAATAATTCCCTTATGAACCAACTATTGTGTGGCTGTTGCATCCGTAATGTCTTCCAAAAGCTAAAATGTGTGCCATTATGTCTGTTGGTCATTCAAATAGGGGGATTTTCCTTTCGCCCCTCCGGAATATAGAAACAGGGTGGGGGAAGAAAAGCAATTCACCAGCCCCAGAAGACATTTCGAAATATACAAATCTCCACCGCATATTGCACAGCCAACATCATTCCTTGTTCCTTTGAAAGTCGAATGTCCTTCAGTCAGCATCGTACTATTTTGTCTTACGAGGAAATTGCAGATAAATCCTCACATTTCGGTTTTTTGTTACATAAATCTGGGGGGAGAGTACCCTTGTCCTGTGGTGTTAAACTTTAGCTTATCTCTGTTTTTCGACAGTTTCATCACGCAGACCAAGGCTTTTCAGAAAACAGGAAATAACCTTGGGTTAATGTAAAATACGTGGACTGTGACACAAAACGTGATTGGGTTACAAACCCACGATAGAAGGTGCCAGTTGTGAAGTCTGCTTTTACAGGACTTGGGCTGCTCCACGCCCACGAGCGTTCTCAATGGCCTGCATTACCGTGTGCTCGCAGATAAAGACTGTATTCATTTCTGAATTTTTCGCTGTTTCCGCGGCTCATGCCATGTCATTATAAGAATACACAAACACATAATTATTGTGCATACTTCTGTGGGTGTATGTTTATGTATGTAGGCCTAAATTGATGATATGAGAACCATGTGGTTCAGATGGAGTTCAATGGTTTTCACAATGTTTCAATTTCAGGCATGGTAAATATCACTACGGTTATATATTCATTTGATAAGAAACCGCCATATCATGTCATTCCATGAAAATTTATTAGCAGAAAATCCTGACGTACCAACACTGGAGTGAATGAAGACTGGAGAATTCGAAAGCAAAAAAAAATTTAAAAAATAGCAAAATACCAGAAATGCCAAGGAATAAAATTTGCCCAGTTCTAAAACCTTCTTCATTTGGTAACATATTGATCGAAGAGGAATTAAAATAATTATACATAGGATCTCCTGGCAGGGTCTCCTCTTGTCCTATCGATCTATTCAATTCTCTCTATCGCCTTCTTATTTTTTCCTACCACAATGTGACCGTTATCGTGTCTATGTGCTTTCTTCAAACTCAAGACTCAAACTCCAGACCTCCAGAAGGTCGTCTACATTTTTGTCATCATTTCTATATCAGGATAACAGTCGCGCAGACACCATCGCTGTTCTAAGAATAGTTTACGTAAGGGGACCGAGTTACAGTTCCGTTTTCGGGCAATAAAGGCAACCAGCCAGAATAACCGCTTGAACAAATGTACTACGACTCAGTCACATAGCACCCGACAAACGTGAGTCAAATTTAGCTGGGACAGTTCTGAAAAGCAAACAAGAATGTAGTAATTATATAAATACGAAATACATATAAACAAACAAAAAATGAGTACATGTATTTATTTCCATGATTATGTTAAGGGTTAGAGTTAGGGTTACCAATAATAAGAAGAAGAAGAATGTAATATACAGCGTCTATTTTCACTACATTAATTTTCGGGTCTTTATAATATTAGGAAACTGCTGGTACAGCTAGAATTTCAACGATTTTTCCTACAGTTCGGAGCAAAATTGTGAATATCTCAGAGCTGTGCGGATTGGTTTGCACGTGCATGAAAGAATTGGGGGACTGGGGGAGGTGGAAAGGGTGAAATTTAACAAAAATAACTAGGCATAAATCAACAAAAAAGCAGACACGTGGAGCCGGGCGGGCTGGGGGTTCTGTTAGCATCAAGCGCTCAATCGGCGCGTCAGGCCCGAGAACTTGACATCCGGCCGATCTGCGAGTATTTCACGAGACTATTCAGATGTCCATGACGTCGGCCTACCAATGAGGCTTGGATTTCTGTACTCCTGGCCCAAAGTCTGGGCAATTTACACATCCAAAGACGTTTTTTTTTTTTAAATAGCGGCTATTTGGGCCATGTCATGTAGTCAAAATATTCACCAACTTCCCAAAACATTGCTGCGGCCATTTTGCCGGCAAAAACTGTTTGTGGCCGACAAACTAACCGTAATCCTAACCTTAATCTTTGGGTACCATGCCCGGCGGAATGGCCCCTCTTCTTCTCCTGCCCCCCCCCCCCTTGTCAATATTTTTTTACCAAAGTATATTATATTACTGTACTCGGAGAAGGGGAGAAGGTGGGTCCGTATGGAGGTGAATAAATAACATTAAAACAAGTGCAAACGGGAAAATAGGAGGGATAAGCAAGGGTATTTCTTATTTCAAACTAATTTTTGCAAATTGGCAGGTGCTGTTTCAATGAGCTAAGCAAACTCAAAAAAATGCAGCAAAACGTTAATCAATAAACATAAGAAAAAGTGTGCCGTGAAAGAAACCTTCCTCTTTAATTACCTGTAGTTGTTACCAAATCAAGATCGTACTTTGGGGCAAAACAAACCAACATGATTAGGAAAGCATTATTTATTTCATAAGCGTTTTAAGAACTGGGTTTGTCGTGAAAGGGATTTATCAATGAATCAAAAACCAGGTTTAAAACAGTTTCTGTGAAGAGAAAATTTTTGCCAATTTAAAATTGATTCCGCTGCGCCTGTGCATTTCCCCAAAACTTCACCATGCAAACAAAATTCAATTTAGCCACACGCCCTGATAATCGCTACGTTTTTCTTTTTTTTTTTTTTATTTGTATGTTTTTTGTTTTTGTTTTTGTGAGGCAAAGGCTTCTAATGAAAAACTGACCAGAGTGGGTTAAAGCCCGTCACTCCCAGTGTCTCAAGCCTTTTTAAAGTGATTATTACAACAAATTATTATTATTACAACAAAAAAAAAACAACTTCCCATTCCCTTGAAAAAGAGAGAGAGAGAGAGAAGGAGAGAAAGAAAGAGTCAGGCAGGCAGACTGACAGACAGGCAGGCAGACAGAAAGACAGGCAGGTAGCAGGCAGGCAGACACACAGACAAACAGACGCAAAAAAAAAAGAGACAGACAGAGACAGACTGGGGCAGAATGACACACAAACACACACACACACACACAGGCGGGTGGAATGACACACAGACATACACAGAGACAGGCAGACAGGGCCAGAATGGCGGACAGACAGACAGACAGCGCCAGAATGGCGGACAGGCAGGCACAGACAGGGCCAGAATGGCGGACAGACAGACAGACTGGGCCAGAATGGTGGACAGACAGATACATAGACAGACAAAGGCAGAATGACAGACAAAACACGCACATACAGACAGACAGAGACCATGACAGACAGACACACACACACACACACAGAAGGAGCTCACCCACGTCATTCTCACTCCCAAGATAATACCCTTCAACAACAGTCTCAAGAAAACAATCCAATCCATGGCATTGTCAGACGGGAAAAAATGCGACAAACAAATTAAACAAAAACCGAAGCGCACAGTTTGAGATAAACTTTTCTTCATGCCAGGGAAGATGAAACATCTAAAATATTATAACAGTTCCACAGAAGACAGAACATCTAGAAATACAGTATGGTATGTAAGAGTAATACGAATGCTTTAAGCCATTTGCAAATTGATTATTTTATTTTCCGATGTTTATGTTTTAATTCTCGTTGCTGCTGCACATATTGTACATTCCGGTCCTCTGACAACCGTCCCAACTCAACATTAGGCTACAGTCTAACAAATAAAAAATCAGTTCTTTACAGTCCACAGCAATAGATCAGATACAAAAATGTCAAACAATTATTATGAAAGACGGAAGCGTACAACATGTTGTACGGATATGGACAGTGCACATCCGTACAACGCACACAATTCGATGGCGTAGAACACACACCGGAATACTATATTACTGACCTTGTTAATTTGCATAGTTTTTAAAAATATGAATCGGCTTAGCAGCAAAACAATCCGACTTCTGCTCGGAGATTGCGTGATCTGCGCTAATAATATACTTGAGTGTACGTCGATCACCAATGCCTACCCCAACCCCTTTTCGCCAGATTAGTCAATCTGACTACCGCCCACTGATACAAACTGACTAGACCCTCACGCCCATCTGACTATTCCATGTGTTGTCATTTTAAATTCGTGAACACCGTGCCAAGTTTTGTTTCAGCAAACCTTCACCAGTCGCGCTTTTGGTAAACATGTTGTACTGATATGCACTGTCCATATCCATACAACATGTTGTACGGATATACACTTCCATGAAAGACACTTTCTGACGAAGTCGATTTTGATTCCCCCCTCAGAGTAAAAAACAACAACAAAACTCCCTATTGAAAGAAATGTAAACATGTTTGGGTGCAGGACAAATTCAGGTGTTGTTCTCAACGATAAGGAACAGTGCTGACATAATGAAGATCGCAAAATTTAATGATCTACATATTAATGCATTTTGTTTCAGGTTTGCTTGATATTGATAAATCTTAATGCTAACTTTACTGTTATCGCACTGCCTATTCCAAACCCAGCCAAACTGATTGGACAGGAATAATATAACATGGTTGTCGTCATAGTGTCATTTCTGTTCTTAGATTACTTCAGATTTACTTCGGTTCCTCGTTTTACACATCTGACACACTGTAAATTGTTCTTATTTGATAACTGATACACGCCCAGATTCGATTTACCACAGAATGATGACATGCCTGTACAGCCCACTACCACAACTACAACACCACTATGCACACCTTATGTTTCAGCTCGTGCATCCTATTCCTCACTGTCTGATTCAGTATGCGTGTCCAGCTTTTTTAGGAGGTTGGAATTAGATGAGATCTAAGTGCCGTTTGACTGCTTTTTAATTTAATTATTCTAATGATTTACTTGAAGAGTTGATAATAGTAGCAAACGTTTATTAAATGCGATTGGTTTATAGTGAAATAATGTTTTTTGTTGTTGTTGTTTTTTTTCTCAAAATCAGTCAAATGGCACTTAGAGCCGATCTAATTCTAACCTCCTCAATTGTCTTAAAACTATATCTCTCGCCCGCCGCGAACGTTTGACTATAATGTGCATGTGTTTGTGAAAAGTATTAATGCGCGTTTGTAGTCCGAGAAACGATTGTTGTCAAGAAGGTTGTTTTGCTGTTGTTGTTTCTTCTTTTTTCCCATTTTGATGTTTTTCGGGTTTTGTGTGTTGTTGTTTTTATGCCATTCCTGGATAACGATAATTATATTCCATGCCCATCCTGATAAGCAATTATACAGAACAGCTTCCATAGATTTCATTTGAATGGGAAAGTGGGCGTTAAAAATGACGGGCTCTTGAGGGGGAGGGGAAAAAACACCAGTATTTTATCATTTTCTGATGTGACCCCGCAGCAGATCCTGTCGTTTCTGAAGGATGCCGAAATCTACACGCAGATTTAACAAAATAATGTTCATTATATTACAGGAGTCCTATAGACATACTTAAGTACGGGCCTTTTCCCGTTAGATTTTTTAACTTCACTTTTATTTGATCTTATTTGTAGGAATCTGATGACTGAAAGCTTGTCCAAAGTAGGATAACGAAAGGAAAAAAAAAAAAAAACGAGAAAGGGGCAAAGTGCTCGTTATCGTGCCGACGCGTCATTAAACTCACACTCAAACTCACACTCGTCAGTATGAAGCGAGAGACTGAATAGAATCACATATGAGGAGCCCACGGGAAAAACGAGCAGAGTCACAATTTTCAAATGTTTGTCTTATCTCTCATGTAATATGACTGCTTAGTCCTCTACTGTTGGGAAAAACTCGTCCATTTGAAAAACGAGCATGGTCCGGTATTATTTGATCTTTAAAATAGCATACACTTTGAAAAAACGAGCATGGTCCAAAACGTACATTGGAAGAAAAGTCATAGATCTAGTCCACATTTTGATTATGTGACTATGCTCGTCTTTCCCGTGGACTCCTCATTTGTTTTTTAAAATAATCATTTGCAGAACACATCTTCGGGGTGATCTGCAGTAATGAAGGGCAGAATGAGTAATGCAAGTGGATAGCGAAGCTTATGGAAAAAGATCATAAGCGCAAAAAAAAAAAAAAAAACGAAATTCGCTGGAGACGTTAAACCATCCTGTTGGAGCCCCATTTAACCCTTATTCATCTGCCATTTTGTGAGGTCAAAAAGAAACCGCTTGTCCTATAAAAGTATAGCCCGGACAGAAAAATAAAGATAATTTTTCATTCCATAAAATGATTTCCAACTGCCAAGGTATCTTTAATGTGCACAACGTGCACACGGGCCCTCCGATTTTTTTCGTCCTTGTCCGAGAAGACTAGGTACTCGATCCTACCCCCCAATAGGATCAGGGACTTGAAAATATGAGAAAAATCCCATGATGATAAACGATGAATTTAAAACAGATCGGCGTATAAGGTCTTTTCCGGTAACACATCAGAATGGATGCCTCCCATTCATTCTTTTGACATTTTAGTGGATACCCTGTTATACTGTCACATTATTCTCATGACTTTTTTTTTTTTTACCACATCTGTCGCTGTACATTTATGACGAAAACTGGCATTGTTAATTGTTACAGTAAAACACTTTACGTTTGACAACCATAAACCCCGGTGGTTCAGTTTACTGGTTTACAAGTACATTAAATCAATTGAGCCAGTGGTTCTCAACGTGGGCGATATCGCCCCTCGGGAAACAAATTTGATTTCTTCGGGGGGGGGGGGGGGGGGGGGGAGAGGTCGGGAAAGCAAAAACGAAAAACACGGCGACGGGGGGTGGGAGGGGGGAGGGGAGCGCGAACACGACGAAAGAGGGTGGCAGGGTGATATAGGGGGTGGGAGGAGGCGTGGCATTTTACATTGTGAGGAAAAGCTGAATACTGAACGCAACTCAATATTTTCTCTAGACAGCGGTCCTCTAACAACTGCTACCGTACTTTCAAGATTTAATTCTGAAACTGGGATTGGTCAGAGAAGTAACAATGTTTTCGCAGACTACAAAAGCCCTGTCGGATCAGGGGTAGACTCGCCTCTTTCATTATAATGATTATTACATCTGATTCTCCCCACATAATGAAAAAGGGCTGTCGAATCAAAAAGTTCATTTTGTGTGACTTCCGCCGTCGGTCAAAGTGTTTTTCAATTCCGATAAAAGGCTGGCTCTTTCCAGGGACTGCCAATGACTCTTCCAAGAGTCGGATGAAAGATTACTAATGAAGCTGCAGTCACTAATGTTCGCATTTTCTACTTTTCTGGTCCTTACATCTTTCAGAATTTTCATTTCCTATTTGTCTTCTCAACTGAAGAAGAGCGGGCGTTCTTCCAAATGATCTGCACGTGTGTGTGTGTGTGTGGGGAGGGGGGGTGGGGGGTGTGCTTACAGAACTTTTTTTTTCTTTATGATGCTTTTACGGGAAATTCTATATCATGCTGGTATTGCTGACACAAGCACTGAAACAGGGAAGACTTACAAATTACGTTGGCAGATGAGACGATTCTTGCTATGTTTTCGGGAACTATCCCGGGGTCTGAAACAAAAGACTGTCCTTAGGGTGGTGTAGTATATATTACATTATAAACCATTTCCTGACCAGTGAACACAATTCAGTGCGTTCTCTCACTCTATTTTGGCTTTGTAATAGACTACGTACCCTACCTAACAATATTCAAAACAAAAAAGCCAGCCAAATATACTACGACAGTTATTTCATTAACAAAACGCTGCGTCAGTCTGTCTACGCCAGTCCACACAGAGGTGTATCATCAAATATACAGGATGGCTTGCTTTCGACTTAAAAACAATTTAAACAGCAAATTGGAATGCTGCAGTCTTTCCTTTTAATTTAATAACAGATGGGCGGACGGATAGATGGATGGATGGATGGAGAAATACTTGGTTTTATGATCATTCAAAATTTTCCCAACAAGAAAGTTCATAATCCAACACCTTCCGTGACGAAGGTACACCCGATACAATGAACGTTATAGAAAAAATTCAACAAAACGTGACGCCCTCCAAGTTAAGAGCAAGAGCAGGTACTTTGTACCTATTTACATTTACGTGTATTTGGCGACTTTCTGTGGCTGTGACCTGTGGCTTGAATCGCCTGTTCTGGCAATAGAATAACTATGCCGCCTGGTTTCCCTCACAGCAGGGAGCAAGTGGGCTGGTTGAATACAAATTCCTTACAATGAGGATGATCTGACTTGAGTGTCGACCCGGCCGTCGAAAGGGTATGTGTGTGATGAACAAAATATGATTATACAGATGGCCAGCCACCTTGTTTTGGAGCAGGTATGGTGATAGTTGAAGACAGTATTCTTAATATCGTTGGGTGTTTTCCATATTGTTGTACCGGTAGCCTATGTGCATTTTTGCCTTTTCGAGAAATTGAGGACTGAAAGTTTGGAGAGTTGTGTAGAATCAGTTTTGTTCAATATGCTTCAAATCAAAACTTGCATAAAAATGCCCACCAAAAATACACCCGTGTGGCACTTATACGTAATACAATTAGGAGTGAGATGACCACTTTCATGACGAGACCTCAAAATCGGCAAAATGTGGCATACAAGACAATAATCTGGTAAATACCCCTGAATATAATTACCGTTGACTCTGCGGATATTGTCACGTGAATGCACGAATAGCCCTTTTCGGACGCGTTTCTGCCGATGTATTTTATCGGTGAATTATAAATTAATCTTACTTTGATCTGGCCTGGGTAAATGTTATCTGTTATATTAGTAATTTCATCACCAACTCTGTCCACTGTGGAATTAGTGTTACAGTTTAAAAGCCACTGTCCTGGAAAAGGGCCAATATTATTACATTTGCATGGTTTTGTTAAACAGATATTCATGGCAAGATAATTATCATGAACTCAGAATGCTGCCGACAAAGGTTTTCACCAGAAATTAATAAAAGCGGCGAGAGCTAGATTATTTGAAAATCACTACCGTATAAATGTTAGGTGACTGACCCAACATGTGGTTGCTGACATTGGTCCGTGATGTCTGATCTGAACTGCTGCCTCTTGTCAACTAAGTTTTTTTTGTTTGACCAAATGGTTACTAATTGGCTTCTGGATTTAACATCACTCTGAGAATACCATAGCTTTTTTGTTTGTTTTTTTAAACTGGTGTAACCTGTCAAATATAATTCAATCAAGCCGTTGTTCATTTCTGGTGTCGAAAATCGAAACTGTACTGAATGCAAAATTCATTTTTTTTCCCGTTCGTAAAGAAAACTGAATTTTCCCTGTGTCAACTTTAAAGTAAAGTGGGCTAAGGTGATTTCCATCATTTTTTTTTTTTTTTTTAACATTAGGCGCTTTCCAAGTGGAAGGTAGTACAGTTATTCGCATCCAAACTGACTTTCTGAAGGACTACAAAATCGATAAGTAGGGCAAATTACTTGGTACATTTGGATTTTCAACTCTCAATTTGTCTTGATTATGCACATACCATAGTATTAGTAGTTGTTCGTGTCTGTGCTGGAGCGCTTTGTCCGCCTTGTGTTAATGCTACTCTATAATAGTGTGGATTATCATATCGAGAGGTATTGCCATATTGTTGTGTGCGACATTTTGCCGGTTTTGAGGTTTTATCATGAAAGTCGTCCACTCACTCCTACTTCCATTATACATGTACATGTAAGTGTCATATTATGCGTATATTTTTCGTGGGCTTTTTTAATGCAAGTTTTGACTTTGAAGAGTAGGCTATAGGTGGAACTTGAGTCGCGAGATGGACACACCCCCGCCGCCATTTTGTTAGACCAGGCGGGTTTGTTTACTTCAGCTTCGCGTTAAGAAGCATGGATCCTGTGAGTGCACAGAGGTTTTGTGACAAGTTTAAACTTATTAATGGGGTTCACCCAGACACTGTGAAAGACTGTGAGTGGAAGAAAGATGTGACTGCATTTCCTCCCATCACACATGATGAGATATTTTCATAGTACTTACTGTCAGTAGTGTCAGTGCCTACACCCACGAGCTGTTCAAGATAAATTTGGCAATTAGCACCCCATACCTGTCAGTGTTACCCTGTTTTATTTTTTATGTTCTCCCCTATCCCTAACCCTAAAATGGATTAGATCTATCAAATGTGGACACCTGATACTAAATTAGTGGAGGAATCATAATCATCGAGTAGACTGGATCTAGATCTAGATCTTAATCGGGGAGTGACGACGTGGGTGCTGTTTTATCAACAACAGTGTAACAAGGTGTTATAGGCCCTAGTTAGTATTGTGATGTCAAATTAGGTTTGATACATTAGGCCTACACCATCGGATTCAATAGTTTTGCCCAAGAAACCAAAGAATTTTAGTACCACAATGTACACATTCAGGTTAAGACACAACGTGGTTAGGTTACAGCCATTTTCCTACATTACATTTAGATCTAGCTGACTACATGTATTAATTTTGCAGGCACTAGTTTGACTCATTCATGCTCGGTGGAAGGTGGTGGATATGTCTACATGAACAATGTGATAAATGGAAATCAAGTAGATTGCATTTTCCTTGACTTCCAAAAAGCTTTCGATACTGTCCCCTTCAATCGCCTCCTCTCTAAGCTGCACAGCTATGGCCTAAACATTAAGATTTGCAACTGGATACAGGCCTTTCTAACGGGCAGGAAGATGAGAGTATGTGTGAGGGGATGTTACTCTGAGTGGTCTCCAGTCACCAGCGGGGTGCCACAAGGATCAGTGTTGGGACCACTTCTTTTCCTCTTGTACGTAAACGACATCCCTGACAACCTGAGTAGTAGTGTAAAGATCTTTGCAGACGATACTAAAATCTGGGAGGTGGTTAGAGACAGGCAAGATTGTGACAATTTGCAAAACAGCTTGGACACTATAAATAAATGGTCAGAGAAATGGCTGCTGAAACTTCACACTGGCAAATGCAAATGTATGCAGATTGCAAGCAACAAAGTAAAAAAGATCCCGTACACATACTCATTACAAGATGGTTGTGATCGTAGAGATTTGGAAATCATCGAAGAAGAAAAGGATCTAGGTGTCCAAATTTCAGACAGTCTCAAGCCTTCACAACACTGTACTGAAACTGTGAAAAAAGTAAATTCCATATTGAGGGCTATGAGAAGGTCTTTTAACTTCCTCGACAAGACAACTTTCAAGATTATGTACAAAACCTTTGTGAGGCCACACCTTGAATATTGTGCACAAGCTTGGAATCCGTACTTGAGAAGGGACATCGAACAAATTGAAGGGGTGCAACACAGAGCTACGAAGCTTATCAAGGAGATACGAAACCTGCCATACTTAGAGCGCCTCAGCATTCTAGACATACAACCGCTTGAACAGCGCAGTCTCCGAGGCGACCTCATTGAAACCTTCAAATTATTAAAAGGTTTTGAAAATGTCGACTGGCAGCAGTTCTTTATCAAGTCCACAAGCCTACACCTTAGAGGTCACAACCTAAAACTGGCAAAAAGAAGGTGTGCTCGCCTCCCAAGGCAATACTTTTTCAGCCAAAGAGTGATAAGCACTTGGAATTCACTCCCAGAATACATCGTCCAAGCCGATAGTATCAACTCATTTAAAAACAGGCTTGACAGATATTGGAAACATCGAGATGGGTCACTTACTAGCATTAGCTATGCAGACCCATTAATCCATAGGTATCCATAGGTAACATTGGGGAGTATATCCGTTTGATCCCCATACCTAAAATTACTTCACAACATCGAATGTATAATCGATTAGTATAGATAGATTCTTTAGTCAATTTTGACAACTTTGTAACTCTGATTAATAATGTACGGCTACTGAAAAAGAAACAAGACAAGTTCAAAAATTGGATGCGACAACTTAATCCATCCCTAGTCCGCCATCTTGTTTGTAGAGGCTGTATAGGGAGTGTCATGATTCAGATGTTATTAAAACTCACCGAAAAGTGAGTTGTTTTTTTACCAGGGCCATGAAAAATTGGCTGGTGGCCTTGAACGGTCCTCGCCAAATTATAGTTGGTGAGTAAATAAATGTAAAGTTAAACTGTTAGATTCACGCTTGTCGGTTTTAATGTTCGTGATTAATAAGTAATGGAGTAGGGGTGAAACAAGGTGGGGACAGTTGACATTGTTAAGTATGACTAGACAAGTTTTTGCACGTTAACTGGCTGGTAGAATAGTGCAGACGTATTACTACAATTAAAATGGTGGGAGGTTTCGACCTATGAGATAGCTGAACTAATTGGGCCAGCGGACTAGCACGCTGGGTAGTTAGATAGTATAAGACATCGTGTAACGTTCAGATTTGGGGAATACAGGCGAGCAGAAGCATCGTGTCGTGACGTATCTCCGGTCGACCAGTACCTGAACTGTGTGCTTTGAAGACAAGAAGTCCTTGCTAACGGACTGACTGAGCTCTAGAAAGAAAGGTCTGAGTGGGCTGACCTTTGAAAGCCCACGCTGCGCTATATTGATGTTCGCGCCTACCAGTAGGCGTGAGCAATGGTAATATATCTTATTTATTCAAGTATAATAGAGATCGGAGATAGAGAGAGAACTACAGCCTCATAGGAAGACTAAGGAAACCCCAGCTGGCACTCGACCACGAGTGTCCTGTATCATAGATCTATTGCCATCGTATGATTGGAATAATATAGCACATTGTTGATGAATTGAATAGTGATTGTGCATAAAATATAGTCTTTTGGCAACTGCTTAAATTACCTACAAGCCGAAGAGTGCTTCTGTAGGCTTTGAACGTACTGGGCTCTCCTAACATTTAAGCCCATATGATTTATGGAGAGTTTGCCTGGCGACTGGCCAGTGGCGACTCAACTGTCACTTTAAATTGATATCTAGTTTCGTATAATATACCTATTTGCTATTGATTGCAGTACCTCCATAGTTACATGAATATCATTGGTTAAGTTATTAATTAGAGTTTTTTTGGTTTGAATATATACCTCTATTGTCTTTTGTTTTGTTATTAATATTTATGTAAACTATGGCCTGACCGGCCTGACATATATACGCTCTAGTTATTTAATACTTTTCTTGTGTGGTTGTGTCCGAGTGTGAGTTAGCTGCCTCTCGTGCAGTCGTAACATCCCCAAGACCCTAACTCTGCTCGTGACAGGGAGGACTTCCGAATGCGTTCCCTAGCTCGGCAAGTGCACAGGCATCAATTGTCAGATTGATGTGTAACGACGTGAGGGTCTAGTCAGTTTGTATCATCGAGGCCGTAGGCCGATGTTCGTCTGGGCAGTAGTCGGATTGACATATCAGGGAAAGCCGCCGGGGTAGCTATGTATTGTTTTTGTTCTTCTTGGGGTATGGGGATCAAACGGATATACTTCCCAACATTGTAACCCTGCATTCGGAACTCCTTCCAAACCAAACCCCTTCATAGCATTTCCCGGTTAGGAACTGGACTAAGCCTAAGGTCTAGGGTTAGCATTAATTTGTGTCCAAGTGGCACTTTCTTGTTCATTTTGATCCTTCCTTCATCGCAGGATTAGAAAAAATAACCTAGTGGTGAACTTTTACTGTTCTGTTGGAGATGTCTTTTCGGCCGATGGCTTTTATCCACTCTCTCCTTCGCCTTTCTGATAAACGCTCAGTGGCCTCGCCCCCATTCTTTCTTATATAAGGAATAGAAAACACCCTTCGTCCAATTTTGTATTTGTTGGTGCAGCCAAAAACTGCACACAAGTGCTGCATCTATCTCGTTACTCGGTCTCAGACACGGCTATGCGCTCGCTTTCGGTCTCACACAGAGATCTCTGGTCTAACAAAATGGCTGCCTAGCTCCGGAAAACAACGCCTTGACGTCACGAAAGTTCCACCTATTGAACAAATCCCTGATTTTACATAACTCTTCAATACTCATTTTCTCGAAAAGGCGAAATGCATATACAGCAATATGGAAAATATTCCACGTTAATTTACTCCATATCAGTATCACCATCAACACGATCGCGTCCGAACTTGATAGATTCCATTGGCTGATGATAAAAACAAAATGGGGCTCTCGTGAAACAGGTTGCCCCGGACATTAATCAAAGATCACGATATGTGACCGTCATTAAATTAGGCAGTGCTGATTAGGTATTGTTAATGAACTTGGGGCCATATCTTTGACAATGACCAAGAGTCACTTAGCGAGATAGTATCAGTTGTGGACTGTGAAGGACATGTTTCAGGTAAGAGTGCTGAGGAGTTAGTGTGAAAAGTACTCTGTGGACCTAATAATTTAGTCACGAATGCATCTGCCGGTTTGGTGTACTGTTGCTGTATTTGTCAAATCTTTGACATCAAAAGGCGTGACAAAAGTACACTACCATTTATCCTGGCGTCGCTATTTTCCCTGCGGTCCGTGCGTCGTGGTAAATTTTGTTACCACACTGTCCCGTATAGAGAAAAATGCAGGTTATGCCTGTCCATACGTCCTGGGAACAATTGTTACCACACTGAAACACACTGAGAATAACAAGCTTTCAGACGGTCTATCCCTCGTGATCACAAATACTATCCAATGTAGCTTCCATGGGGACTCGGGGGACCACTTTTTGTCAAAAGAAACGTTATGTGAGATGTTTATTGTCTAAATTTATAATACATGTCCGTGTACCGGTATCACATTGGACCGACCACCGTGATAGCGCTAGAATTAGGTGCTCGCCTATAGTTTTCTTTCGGCTTCTCCCTGAATGGAAACAAGGTGTGTAATTGTAGTTACTAGAATGTATAAAATCCTTACAAAAAGATGATTATACTCCCGTGAATTTTAAACGGTGTACTGTAATGCCCCGCCGCCCCCCCCCCCACCCCACCTCCACCTGCAACTATCAGATAAGTTTTATTACCTAAGGCAGCTTTCTACCAGTTCAGGAAAAACCTCGGTGATGTTTATTTTTTCAATAATATACCAGTACCATGCACTATCGTATTACACCCGGCTCTCACGTTTTGTTTTTTTTTTGGTAACAAATTGATAAGTATTGTATTATTTAGTTCGAAATTTTGTTATGGGATGAGACCTATCGTTGTCATTAATTTGCTCATGAGCACATCATAGTAAGAAAGCCACATTATTTTTTTCACCTCTAGTTACTACCCGTAGTACTGCAACAATGAGTCAAGGTCAGTTGAACGACACAATTACGGTGCCGTCCAATAAGTAAAGTCCGAGAAAACACAGTATTACCATAATGCGGAAAAAGTCTTTTGGGGGCAAGGACTGAAGTAATGTGGGTCCAATATTTCAATAACAGTTAACACTGCCTCATCAAACCCTACCGCACTGGGAGATAGGGCGAGGGCGACAATGAGAAGGATAAGAACATGAATCAATGTCAGTTTATCAGGACGAACGCATGCACTAGTTTCAGCTTGGACGTAAGAGTGATGTTTTCATTCCTTGATATGGGTTTTAGTTTGCCAATGCTGCTGCTGTCTGTCCTGCTCTTCCTAGGACTTCAGTCTTCGGGTCTTCTTCATTGAGGATTGTTCCAAGGTGCTTTTGAACTGTATCACAATTTCGAGTTCTTTTCCACTGACCACGATCTTTTTCTTCATTGGTTTCGGGCTGTTTGACACCAGATTGTATTTTCATATTTGCAACATCTTCTCATCAACAACACGAAATCTACAAATAGTATCATGATCAACGTTCAGACAGGGCGTTATTACAAAAGTAATATCCACTGTAGAAACAGACGACACTGTAATGAACACAGTATGCTCCACTGACATGGATGATAATAATATTTATGCTATATTTGGTAGACGTACTAGATTAAAACAGTTATCGCTGAAGCAGATCTAAGGATTAGTTCAGGATTGGTTGTTATAGCAGTCTGATGTATTCACTGCACCATCAGTGGTTGTGGTGCTTGTAGTCATGTCACATGCAGCGGTATAATTTAGAAATTATAAAAAACATTATTCATTTCTGCAGTGGAAGCAACGTTAATTGGTTTTAGTATGGGTTTTTTTGTTGTTGTTGTCGTTTTTGTTGTCATTGGTAACTGAAGTGGTTTCACAATTAACAACGAGGTGTAATCGCTTATTCTCTGCCATATTAAGTAAAAGTGGCTAAGCTGGTGATCGTGATGATAGTGATTAACATTCTAACAGCAACATTAGACGGTAGCAAACGATAACATTAACATTAATGTGCGCAGTGTTATCATAATCGAAACAAATGCAGCACAAACTTTCTGCCTCGGTTTCTATTCCCAGTACACGGATTTATGAACATTAAATACAGAATCTGAGAAGAGGGCGAAGACCATTATGATGGGTACTGACATAGCCAGCAACTGAGATTCCGTACCGACCCGAGACATAAAGAGGTCACGGGCAAGAGGCTGCCTGTATAACAGAACTAGTTTAACTAGTCTCGCACGGCCTGGTATTGGTGTCACCTGGCTGTTATCCACGCGCCTGCAACAAGATTACAGAGATCCAATGTGGAGTGGCTGTGGGGCCATTTCCCCAGGTCCCTGCATTTGGGACTCTCGCTACGGCTCTGCGATATCCATAAATTTCCGCGGGAGGAAGGATTGCCGAATCTGGTTATTATCTCCGGAAAACACAATTAAAGCCCTGTGATATGGCAAGAATGAGTAAGGATATTACAAATAATTTCATTTGAAAGAAATATTACTAATCCTATCCCCAATTCCAGACCCATTATCAAACCTGCCTCAATTCTTAATTCTGGCCGAAAACGTACTTTTCATAGTAATCTGATATAATAATGGAAATCCTCCCTCGAGGAGATTTGTGCAGCGGCGGAAACAGGTTATCTGTGGCAAGACCTGACGCCTGAACACTGAAATGCATTTGGTATGCCCTTCACAGACATAACGATACATGTGTAGCATCACGGAGTACAATGGTTGCCATTTACATGTATATCCATCCGGAGAAAGTATCTTCAATTATATTTCAGTACGGTGAAGAAACGAAGTACATCGGCACCATGTCAGATATCCCGAGCCAAGAAAATGATACGACGATAGACAGATGATGCAGACGTGGCATGAAACAGAATACTTCAACTGTAGCGAACGCACAATTGAATGTTTTACTTCACACCGAATTAATAACTGGGTAATGGTCTCCACAAGATTCCCCAACCTCGGGAAATGCTCTGAACATCGTTTTTTGTTAGCAAAAAAAAAAAGACGACGAAAACGCAATAGTTTGACATTTTACGTCTCTTTCCCGCCTCACTGATATCCCTCTTTCCGCCCCGCCCTCATGGACTTTGCCCAATTCCCCTGCAGAAACTCATGACCCCAAAACTATTGTATTACTTTATATTGGGAGTGTTTCTCCAAGGTCCTTTCTTCTTTTCACGGGCGCTGTTTCCGGGGTATATATAACGGCAGAGGACATGACAAAATGGCACGGCATATTAAACGGAAATGAAAATATTCTGGTCCGAAAATTGAAACTCATGCCGATATGATTTAAACGATATATGGTTGATATTCCAAGGAGATAAAAAAAAAAAAAATTAAAAATATTTCCCCCCAAAAAATAATAATTCTGGGCAAAAACTGAAAGCGTACCGGAACAATGAAGCTTATTATTTCGTGCAGTCCTATTTCCCCAAGCAAAACACAGCCCAAAAAAATGCATTATTATATGAACAAAAATCTATTATCTTCCTTAATTATTCAATTATTCTTTTTGCCTTTGATTGTAGAGTACAATGAAATAGCAAAGAATCTTACGTGGCTGCCCACATTGCAAAAAGTGGGCTTCCAGTCAAGCACGCCCACATTCATAGCTACAAAGGTTCGAAAAACTTACACTTTTATTTAAAAAAAAAAGACTTATGTAGATCTAATGGTTTCTAGCTCAAGACTAAAATAAGATGTCCATGCATCGCACATGCGACAGGATTATATTGTAAGTAGGTTGTGAGATTCAAAATATCACTTTCTTACAATGCTTCACTGACACGCAATTACGAATATTTATTTAATTATGTTATTTACATCATTGTGTGTGTGTGTGTGTGTGTGTTGGGGGGGGGGGGAATGGTATATCAGTATAATGTATGTACACCGATAGATAAATACAATGCAGTTTGTGCTTCCACGGAAGCCGGTATATTCAATTCATCATTAAGATGGGGTCTCAAGTGAGTCTGCAGTTATTTCAATTGCGTATGTGACCAATTAGAATGCTAAGATTGTTGCGTGATGTCACTATGCTATTGTGCAGTGTAATAAAATTATGCCGGGATAAATAAATGACTCTATAGGCCTAATACTTTGCATTTTCTGTAGTTTTGATAGGGTCTTCTTCTTGTCCTATCGATCTGTTACATTCTGTCTATCGCCTTACTTTTTCCTGGCACAATATGAGTTATCTTGTCGACGTGCTCTCTCCAAACTCAAACTCAAACCACATTTCCGCTTCCAATTATTGTTGTTGTTGTTTGTTTGTTTAAGTTTACTTCTGACTGGAGAATGGCAATTCATTTCCATTTCTTTCCACTACTACATATTAACATGATTTTCATTCACATGACAATCATTCAAAGTCAAAATTGTCTACCCCAGTCTGTTTGGAAGATTGATTGGTTGACCAAAAAAAAAAAAGTGTTCAGTCAGAAATGTGAATATATAAATTTTATATACTGTGTGAAATATAGGTAACTCTATTTTCTTACATTAGAATAAATCCCTTCATATAAATGGGTTTCATACTAGTAATAAAATAAACAAACAAATAAAACGGCTGCGTGTGTCACTAAAACATTATGTGCAAACAGAGATTTTCTTATCATTATTGCCTTTTTTTTTTTTTGGGTTAAATTTCAACTTTTACCGGGATTTCAGTAAACAAACGACGAACAGGTTGTTGTTGTTTTTTTCGTAGTGCTTGAAGGTTTCTCTCTATGTCAGTACATGTATATTCATGCTATAAAAGAAGTAACTTGTTTTCTCCCTACACTTCGCAGATGCAACCCTGGACGATACGGCTCCATCTGTAGCAACTGACGTGGACACCGATCCCAAATTATACATGAGTGGTAACAGCTTGGGAATCTTCTGCGCCTAAGATGGTAACTGGAAGGTGGGCACTCCTCTGATTCTTGGTGACAGGCACAGAAATCTAATCTCGTCACATCTGCTGTTATTAATCTGGGTGAGAATAAAAGCTGAGCTCAGAGACAATCCGGAGTTTTTCTTGGAACAAATGAACAACTGACTGTGGACCAGTAAATGTTCAAAAGTCGCACAGACTTCTTGAACAGGTAATGCTTAGTGGAACTTCAGTAAGCTCCTAAACTTTCTGGACAGTTTTATTCATACAGTGATATCCGATGGTTCGTAAGGATTCCTATGTCAATGACGGATTACAAATTCTGACTGTACAAAGCGAGGAATGATATTCCCTGTCGTTGGTTCTTTACATCCAAGGCAAATACTGACTGCAGAAACATCTGGTTAGATCCTCAGCCACTTAAGGCCTATCTATCCAGCCAGCTGCCATCATGATTACAGCATCGGATCTTTGGGTCATAGTGAATCAGACTGGAACAGGAGTCAATAGTGGAGAAGCGGAGACCACGTCGTCGCAGTATGAAGTGTCCGACAACGGCACAGCGCCGCCTGGTGCGCCTCCGATCATGTGCAATGCCAGCAAGTCTGATCTGGCTGAACTCAGTTTTTACCTCAACGGTGTGAGTACCATGGCTGTCATAGTCATGGGCGTCGTTGGCAATACCTTGGCTATGATCGTCCTGACACGACGCACAATGCGCACATCTACAAATGTTTTTCTGACAGCTTTAGCGATCTGGGATACGATTGTGTTACTTGTGTGCCTGTTGCTTATTAGTTTGCTGGAGTTATCCAAGCTCTTCAGAGAGGAAGTTTTTCCCTACATCGTGGTTTACGCCTATCCGGTTGCTCTGGCAGCCCAAACAGCCACTGTATGGTTAACGGTATCATTCACAGTTGAACGTTACATCGCTGTGTGTCATCCTTTGCGAGCTGCTAGCATGTGCACTATACCGCGGGCTAGGCTGGTTGTGTTAACAATATCAGCAGTCTCTGTCCTGTATAACATACCGCGCTGGTTTGAATACTCTATCATGTATGTCACAGATAGCTATAACCAAACTTGCATAATCCCTGCTCCAACTCAACTGGCCAATGATTCCATTTACCATAAAATCTACTTCGGGTGGCTCTATTTTCTGGTTATGTGTTTCATCCCATTATGCTCCTTGGCCATTCTCAACGCATTCCTCATCGTTGCAGTTCGGCGGTCGCAGCAGCAGCGGAAAGACATGAACGTACGGCAATGCCGTGAAAACAACGTGACGATCATGCTTGTGTCAGTGGTTATGGTGTTTATTATCTGCCAAGTGCCGGCTCTAATCTACAACATGGCATATTCCATCAATATGCCCAAAGTTTCCAGTTCAACCGGCTGGATCATTCTGAGCAATGTCAGGAACTTCCTGGTCACTCTCAACAGCGCAGTCAATTTTATTCTTTACTGTGCTCTGGGACAAAAATTTCGGCGCACATTTGTGCGTACGCTTTGCCCATGCATGATGAGGCGTATGCCTGGAAGGTTTCAGTCGTTCAGCTTCAATCACAAAGACAGCATGCGCCATAAAACCGCCATCAATGGGAACAGTTATGCCAACGTCACCTACAAGCAATGCCGGACGGAAATTCACGCTGATCAGGACGGTGGAGGATTAGACATGAAGGTCCTCAGATCCAAACATTCGCCAAGGGAATCCACAGATTCCAATGGCTCAGGCGATGCAACAGATGTTTATCATTCAAATATATCTCAACGAAGCAATATCAAACTGCTAACGCCAATTTACAAAGGAAAAACCAGCTGAACCCGGGACTGATTCCCATGTACCTCTTGCCACGACACGATTTATTGTGCACTCTTGGTATTCTTCATTTTCCATGACCAAGCCAAAAGTAATTCGGAGGTTATTGTGTTTCATTATACGGAAATAATCATAGAAATTTTTTCCCATCGTATCATGAGGAAAGAATAACAGCAAGAAATCACTGGCGGTTTTACCAAGTCATTAAAGTTTGTGAATAAATAAAGTAAAGATTGGTGTATTCCATCTAATATCTGAAACTATCTGGGGCAGACAAGAAACAGAATATTGTACTAAGGACTTTACATCAGCCAAAGTGACAAGCAGATATATTGTAAGCAGATTCCATAAGCGCGATTGATGCTGGCCATCGACCTTCTGGATTCCCAGCAGCATGCCGGTTTCATAGCATTATCAATCAGCGCTATTTCTGCGTGACGATTTGCCCTCGAAGGCAGAGCTTCCTCAAATATATAGTGACAAACGTTTAAGTCATGCTATTTCATCCAAGTGGTGATGATTCATTTTATGTATTTGCCACCATGTTCCCATTTCAACACTGTTGATGAATGCATCATTGTCTATGGTAAATTTTTATTGCTACTGCTAAGTAGTTAAATCTTTCATTTTCTAAGATTTTCTAAGACTGGTGACAGTCTAATGTTTTGACTTTCACTCTGTTGTCTCAATAAAATTCATGCGTACCGTGATTCCCCAAAACAAAAGCCTTGAAACTTGGAACTTATGTGATGAAATGTAAAAATGTAAAGTGATCCACTTCTCTGTATTAAATCACCTTTTCTGCAGATGTTTCAGTAGTTTAACGAACTCACTCATTTTATACGCCAATGACTACATGTACCTGTGTATTTTCACGTAAATATGCACGATATACCAAAGATGCTAGATAAAATAAAGATGAGACATTCCCTACTTTGCGTCTAAAAAAAAAACCGTGTGCAGTTTGCGCGCTGGTCGGGAGAATTGCATAAAAAGAATGTCTGATATATAATGATAATGCTGATGCGGATTGGTCACAGTGCCACCGCGACAAAAAAAAAAAAAAAAGTTTTCCTACAGTGACTGCAGTTATAATTACAAAATGACTTCAATCAAGATCTATAGCGATAAATGAACAGTGAAAATTCAGTATTTTTCCTTTATTGGATTTGTAAAATACGGCATGGTTCATGACTTCCGCGCATTCGCCGCTAGTTGGCGCGCGAACTCTGTGCACGTTAAAAATCGCTCTAGATGTCTCATGTTACTGTATCAAGTATCTTTGGATGTAAACAGAACAAAGGCCGAAATGCACAGCTGGACAGAAATACGGAGCACAAACTAAAAACATTTCACAGGTTTACACTAATACAGAAAAAGTGTAAATGTACTGTTTGCTGTACAACACACGCGTGTGTTACTGACAAAGAAAATGAAAATTGTGGTCTCTTTAATGGCAGATCTAAGAAGGCTATTAGTTACTGTGCAACGCAAAACATCTGTAATACTTTCGCTGCATGCTTGCCTCAGACAGAATGAAAAAAAAAATGTTTACCAATACGATGTCGTTTCCAGCTAAAAGTCTTTTCTCTGATTTAACCCATTTTTTTTTTATATTATATTTTATTTTTTTCTTTTGACACAATAATCTCAAAAATTAATTGAACTATTGCACTCCCTCCCCCGTCCATTAATTAACACTGGGGATAAACAAGCAACGCTTTAATTTCTTCCAGCTTGTACGGAAAAGAATCGCTTAACTTCGAATATGGACCACTGTTACACTTTTACATACACGCACATTCACACAGGAAAGAACTGCTGCATGCCGACATGGAACACTATAACATACACTTATATACATACAGTAGAAAAAACTGCTTTGTGCCAACATGAAACATTATGACACAACGAACATACGCGCAAGCAAGAATTGCCCCAAGCCAACATGGAACGCTGTGACTAATATCATGTACACCACCAAAGCTCGGAAACAGAAACGTTTGTTGTTGCTGTTGTGGTTGTAGTTGTTGTTCTTGATACACACACAAGCACACCAATGCTTGGATACACAGAGGTTATTGGTTGTTGTTGTTGTTGTTGTTAATACACACAAGCACACCAATGCTTGGATACACAGAGGTTATTGGTTGTTGTTGTTGTTGTTGTTTCAATCGCATTTTAAAGAAATCAAAGTTCAGCTAATGATCAATATGCAAAAACTAGCAGTTAGCAGATCCTGCCTGCGTGTTGGTCTCTGTCACGTTTTCTTGGAAAGCTGTCTTTGCTGGTTTGAAATATAATTTCAATATTCCTCAATGGGTCGTGACCAAGGTTCCCTCTCATTTTTCCAAACCACTGGGCGCAACTTTAGATGCTTTGAGCAGAAAGTATTTAAATGCAAAGCTAGTGTGCGACATTCAAACTTTTTGCGCAACATTTTGGTGTGCGCGGCAACATGTGTGTGGCATCAATGTAGTAACTGTGCAGATGCGCACCCGCGCAGCTTAGAGAGAATATTGGTCATGACCAACGTGTGAATATGAACATATCTGTGCACGCCCAAGAAATAACATCATCATCTACATACATATAAATATATTCATGTATAACAAAACGTATGTACCACCATTTCAGTCATGGAAATATCCTTAGCGATATGAATTACAATATAATGAAAGGTGAGGAACAAACATAAAAATTCATGACCGTGCTGCACCGGGCGAACTTATTCATCATAATGCTTAGTTTAGAATGAATATCTGTCTGGGGCCAGTTCGTATCTTATCTAATCTGATGAATAAGAAAGCATATTAATAAAAAAAAAAGAACTTTACGATATTGCAGCACAGTCTTCCCCGTTCCTTTATTAATCGTGATTGTTATGTAATCTTCGAATGTTTCACATATATTGTCGGTTTTATCTTCGGGACGCTGTCCGGATAAAATTCATCCATGCAAAGGAAATTGTAAAAGGTTCGTTTTATTTTTTTCTTTTTTTTACCTTCCACTTACGACAGACTCTGTTCCACCAAAATTTTGGCCGGGATATTCGAGTCAATTTAACTAAGAACGAATACAAATACCACTTTCTGGAATCCTGCCGATACTTCTGATTTGGCATGGAGATTCTGCGCAGTCCTAATTCCTATCAGAAGATGCTGTTTGGGAAGTTTCTCGTGTTGTTTATCAGTACACATCCGGTTTTGGGTTCCTTGCCATTCTGAAGAAAGATTCTTTATTTCCAACTCACCAGATTTCGTGTTCACTTAGCGAATTGCTGATGGCGTGCACTGCAAGGAGGGTCGTTGCCGCGTGTGGTCATTTTGTTTGTTTTGTTTCGTTTAATTTGACCCGGTTGCTATAGAGTATAGAGTTTTAGCTAACAAGGGATAAGTGTAGGCACAGCGTACATAACCCCTTTTCCGATTAGTGAATGAACCTACAGACCGGGTGAAGTAGTTGGGTAAATTAGTTCGTTGGTGCAAAGACTGTGCTAGATGTTCTTGCAGGAAGTTAGCTAGTGTGCCCACCCGCAATAAAAACTATTATGACATGATTAGAGTAGGAACGCATCGACCTTTCACTGAATCCTCGAGTTGGCCGTTCCATTTGATCTCCATCTTTTCAATCCAGATTGCCAACTTTATATTAGGCCTCGTTTTAAGAGATTCCAACTCGGGTTTTTTCAGTAGATCTGGCTCGTGACTGCGCCATTTTGAAATCGGGATGAACAGATGAACGTGGCACGTTTCGCGTTCCTTTTCTCAATATGTTCGCGTCAAAATAAATTTGAACGGTTTAAATTAAAAGAGGGGAAGGGGGCAGAATGTGTGGCTGTCAGTTCCGATCAGCAATAGCTGAGTGGCGACCCGTTTGCCCAGATTTGTAAGATTCTGAGAGGTAATAGGGCTGTCTCTCAGCATAATTTCTATTTACATTAGGAATATGTTATTTCTTACCGGGGGGTGGGGATGGGAGGGAAGAGGAAAGGGGGGGGCAATATTTGGCAATGTCCATGTCTTCTCCTGTCTCTTCAAAAAGCACGTATATCATTCAAAACGCGTGGCTGAAACTGGATTAACTATGTCAGACATTTTCGGATGAGATAAAAAGTTGACTGTAGGACTGGACGACAAGATTGAGCCAATCTGGATCTGCAGTGCCTTCAGAACAATGTCTGGAAAATATTGGCTCCAAAGCTTTGGTCTTTGACTGTTATAGGTGACTTCTGCTACAGGGTGGGCTTGAACCTGATTGAGATATCGGTGTCTCCAGATAAATCAAGGAATCGAGTTGAATGCCCTGAATTGGAAGAGGCCATTCATTTTTTCACCCATTTCTGAAATCATTCAAGTGGGTTAATGGTTTAATAATGATAATGACAGCTAGAGCTTTTCGTTGAATTGATTTGATTAAGAAAAGATGTAGGAAATGGGAAAAAGGGAATGACAATCCAAACTATCAATCATCGATCCATGTCACTTGTCCCTAGCTTTGACGATGGAACAATCTATCCTTACATTCGCACACAAAGGCAGCAGTCCGCGGTGACGTCTCTGCGTGATTTTCTGCAGAATCCAAGCCAGCTTGTGAAAACGACGCCTTTCTGTTTTCAATAAACCCAGGAAAGTGCAAATGGCGTGATTAGAGCAACCAAAAAACGAAGAAATAAATGAAAACATCGGCTTATTTTTTGTGTTAGTCACCCAATGTCCATGCACTGGTCTCGTACCACTGGGATTAGTGCAGTGGCACAAGCCGCCAAATCCATTTATTAACAGATAGTGAAGTAACACCTTTGTGAGGAGGTATACCGTATTATCTTACTGGTCCGAGGTTGGCGTGCGATTCTCCTTGGGTATTTTCCAACCGTGCTCACTTTTCATAATTATGCTGTTGGTCGCCGTGTCCTGTTTCCGCCATCTAAGGGTCATACCACATTCTCACTACATCCATCTTAACCGAGATGAAACCTGAAACTGGGATGTACCGGAATGTAAATTGACCATCATGGAAATATGCCAATACCCCCCTGGGCACGGAACGCGTCTATTCTCACCCTTGTGCATTCTCACTTAACATACTTTTCTACACTCAATGAGGCATGCCTATGCGTCGGTGATATAATATATCGGTGTTACTTTCGGAAATGAGAAACATGGTGGGAACTTATGGACAGAATAGTCTCTTCACTTTGAAAGGATTCCTTGAGAACTTATTGTAAGCAAATGTCTCGCGGGTCCATCCAGCTAGGCCCTTGCTTGGCTTGCTGTGTCTTGATTATTGGTTAAGTCTGCATTTTCCTTGTGATTTTCTGAGCCAAGCGCTTTTGATTACTTTTCAAAGAAGTCAGAGAGCACACTAAAGTTTGAGATCTCTTGGTTCTAATCTCGGTATATCTGATCATCACCCGACCAGTTGGGGCTTTCATCTCGTAGTTGCTTTAGATATCAGGGTTGTCAAACATTTCTATAACGGGGGTCGGGGATGCACATTTTAGTCACATGGCGGCCATGGCCGACTACTCAAGTTTAGCCGTTCAAATGCTGTTCGACCGGATGAATTTGGTGGACTAAAGTTTACCAAAATCTGGGAAAAAAAAAGGTCAGGTTTTTTTTCAGTATAGTACTCAGGTTTATTCAGAGAAACAAGGGGACCGGGTCGGATAAAAGTCCTCGGCGGCCCCAATTGAGGCCCGTAGGCTATACAAGCATGTTACGGACCAAAACTACTATTCTTTCAAGCAAATCAAAATATATGTTGTTGTCTAAATATATTGCTGACCAAAGAAAAATAGAACCGATGACAATTAACACTGATGCATATAATGCTTCAAAGTTACCCAGTAAACGTTATCCACCAACTGTTTTCCAACATCTTTTACTCTGCCTGACATTTCTACTGCGCAATATCACCCTCCAACACGGACACCAAACAAGTCACTTCATACGGTTTTTAAAAACAATCATTACGTGTACGGTTCGCTTAAACTTTAAAGACGTGAAACTAGACACGATCATAAACGGACTTTTCATTTCACTTCAAATCCCACACAAATCACTTGATGAAAAGCTACCTGTCTGGGAACAAGTCAATGTAGGTCATCGACATTGGAAATATAAGTATTAAACATTCATTATACTTTTGTCCCCTGGGTCAATCAAGTGCGCCCATCCTCCCCCCCCCCCCCCAATCCAATCAACTGCAGCCCCCCCGGACCAATCAACTGCAGCCTGTATTTACTGGATCTTGAAAGTGGTACCACTACTGCGACTTGCACGATGTCATTAAAAGAGTAAATGTATGTTGTCTCCCTAAGAAAAATTAGCTAGGGTCTCACAAACGCAATCATTGTCTGGACTAATGTCAAAACAAAAATTATTGCCTATCCGTGTGCCTGCGTCTCACACCCTAAGGCAGTGAAGAATGAGACCGCAAGTGTCATTCAAATTCCCAAGCCAGCCTGCCTTGCTCATAATTATGTGACGTCGCAATTTTTACACAAACGCTTTATTTATTCATGAAAGGTTCTGTCAAGATGTCAACAAAAGGCCCTCCGTGGATATAAGAATGAATGAAAGCAGAAGCCACCTCAGAGACAAAATATGTCAACATTTCGCAGGGCCAGCCAGACCGACAGCACCTGTCATGTCAACAAACGCAACGGAAGAATTTGTACCGGCAAGTTTGTTGATAATTTTGGCGGAGGAATTTTTCCGGCAAGTTGTGAATGAGAAATAGTTCGGCTCCAGTTCGGCCATGCAGACTATGTGAAACGATGATCCGATGACACATTTTGCCTAATCAAATAATGAAATCCTGGAAACAGGCAACGTTTAAATTTCTGCGTTTTAACTTTGGTTTATGCATTACAAGTATCTTTTTCTCCCTGTATGTCTTCATTAAAGCTAAAAGAAATTCAGTTTGGCCAGTAAAAACATGTATTTGAAAGCCCTGGTCAAAGTTAGGCTGACCACAAAAAGAACTTCACACCACAGTGCAATATCTTCCATTAAAACCACTGTAGAAAGCGCGCACCGGGGGTGGGGATGGGGCGGTGCTTTAACAGCAGTAACATGAGATTGATCCAGTTTCAATCACCAGTGAAAATGAAAAAAAAAACTGACTGGCTGTTGTTAGAGGAGCGTGGTATTTTACATTATAAACTACAGCTGAACAGCGAACACAACGCTTACTCAGTATTTTCTCTATTCAGTTTTGTAATTTGTTACGGGCCCCTGACAACAGGTGCAATACGAACAGCGTCATACGGTTTTTTGAGTCTTCGTAAATTCAATGTCTCGATATTTTTTCACTCTGTGGGGAATTTCTTCGTGAACTTACATCCTACACTGGAACCACGTAGTATTATTTGTTATCACGACCACTCTCCGTCTTCAAACTACATCTCACGCAGTTTGGTGGGAAAGAGAGGAAAGGGACTTGACGCATTTCCTATTCATCCGTGGGTCATTATTGGTACTTTCTCATCATCCACGCATCCATTCCCAATCTTTCGGCCACTGACAGGAGCTTTTAGCAACACCCACTCACCCCGCCACGGACCTGCCTAGCCCAGCGCATTACTGACTCTAGTCTAAAGGCCATGCCTTTCCGAGACTTCCGCATTCAGTCCTTTTGGCACAGCATCTAAGCTAGATTTTCTTCTTCCAACCTCAATTTCTGAACCTTTTTTTTTTCTCTCTCTCTTTTTTTTCCTCGCTCGTCAGTGTGATTCTACAGAATTCCATCCAGCCCCCCAAAACCTCGATCAGATGCCCTTCCTATCCACTGTTCTTCATCCCTCAGAGCTGACAACATCAATTCACTACATGTCTCTCAAGCCAATTTGGGGGTTATACACATCACATCCTCAATGCCCCACTCTCTTCAACTCGATCTCGTGCTCTCTGTACAAATGGGGGCAGGATAATATCGATACTGTTGTCAGTGTATCTGCTGAGTTCTCAAAATCGAATGGTTCAGATAGTGGCAAAACTCCGGAGAACTCATTAATTAACTCTTTCAGGGCGTCAGCGATAGGGGCTTCGGTCAAGTCTGGACATAATTTTTTCCGACTTTGGGAGAAAACAGCACGGTTCAGACAAACGCTTGCAGAAAAAAAAGTATTGATGGTAAAGTAAAATGTTATACATCTAATAAAAGAGAATTGAATGTAGATTACAATATAAATCGGCAATGCGTCCAAACGCGTTTTCCACCAGCACCGATAAATCGTGGAGACGTCCCGAAAGAGTTAAACAAGAAAAATAAATATGCATGCTCTTAAATACAAAAAAGAAAAAAATTATCAGCCGTTAAACGTCAATTGCCAGTCACAGCCACTTCAGTAATGACGGGGACAACAACTAGTTACATGGTATGCAGATTCATACGAATTTCTTTCTCCGCAACATTTCTGCTACCTGAGGTTATAAGATAAAATAAGATAAGATAAGATATAACTTTATTATCCTGTTTCCAGGAAATTTGTTGTCACAGCATTCAGTAACAGTACGACAGCAAATACAATATCTAAGACCTACAAGTCTTTAACGCACACCACACACACACACATTGCTCACACAACATTACCAACAAGTAAGAATATTGCTCACACACACACAAACATACACACTGTAAGAACAATCCAATAGGAAAAACTAACTACAGCATAATACATCAGGAAACACTGCTACTTCGAATTGCGGATGGCAAAAAGGATCGTCTATAGCGCTCTCTGTTTGTTTTTAAACACAGTATCCGTCCACTTCTTTAGGATCGCACTATCTGATGGAACAAGTGGTGGGGGCAATCATTTAGGACTGATATTAGTTTCTGTTTGCACGAATGCACAAATAACTCTTCAAAGTTCACGTGTTCACTGTTAGTTAGATGGCACGCTTTTTTGGTAATAGAGTTGTTAATTTTGTTCTTGTCTTGCTCCTTTGCATTTCGTCCCCAGGCTGCAATACAAAATAGAATGATACTCTGGATAGTTGATTTATAAAACATCTGAATGAGTGTTTTATCTACATTAAAAATGATCTAAGTTTCCTCAAGAAATACATATGTTTGTTTGCCTTTGCGTGAACTCAGATGGTATGAGCGTGCCCGTGGAGTCTGGAGTCAACATGGATTCCCATATATTTATAAGACTCGACTCTATCAACATTTTGATTATAAATTTTAAGTGGTGGAAGTGATGTTACAGTTGTTCTGAAATCAATTACCATTTCCTTTGTTTTCTTTACATTTAATAATAAGAAATGATCTTCACACCACTGGATAAACCATTGTATAGTATTAAAATAAGCGTCTTCATCAGTTGGTGCAGAAATCAATCCCTGCATGGTGGTATCATCTGCAAACTTTATCAATGGGATATCTGCATGCTTACTTCTGCACTGGCTTGTATAGGTAGTAAAAAGGGCAGGTGACAACACGCAGCCCTGGGGGTTGGGGGGGGGGGGGCCTGTATTGATGGAAATATTAGATGACATGTAAAAATGTATGTCGGTACTCTTGTGGCTGTTACTTGCCTTTAATTTAACATACTAGGGGCGATGGATAAGAAAGTCTAAAATCCATGCCACAAGATTTTTGTTCACCGGCATGTTTAAAAGTTGTGAAACAAGTAAATGAGGTTGGATCGTATTGAAGGCAAAAAATCAACGGATAGCGCCCTGGCATAGTTCTTGGGTGAGCCAATATGTTTGTAAATATTGTTTAAAAAGTAAAGTATGGCATCATCAACACCTCTCTGTTCACGGTAGGCAAACTGCATTGGAGAAATATGGGGGGGGGGGGGGGGGCGGGGGGGGGCTATTAATTAAAATTCACGATGTATGCATATTTATAAGGTGCATAACAAACTCATATTCTTTTTGCAGCCCCGGCTGTAATTTATTTAGTGTTGCCATCCCTATCTGCACGCAACTGACCGTAAGTTTAACTAAGAACTCGTTCATTGGATCTTCATTGGAGCTTATAGACGGTGTAAGGTTCACATCAAATATAATATAAAAGTACATTCTTCGTCAATTTGGACCTTTCCAACCGCTCTTACTCATATTCTCGAATGATATATAAATTTGATGATATAGAAACATTTTTCATGGGTAAATATAAGCCTATATCAAGGACTACTTGGCCTATATATATTAAATATAAGCCCTTTAGCGAAGCGAAAAAAAAATGGGGATGGAGGCAGGAGAATATAAAACGATTGTGGGCAGAAGGAGCTACAGGGAAAGAAAGAAAGACAGAGAGAGTGGGAAGATTTGAAGGAGGTGCAAAATTCAATACCTCACCAGACCATATTCCGTCCACACAAAAACAAATCCGCTCCCACCTTGGTGTAAATATCCTTCTCTTTGCCAAGCCTGGTGAACAGGATCCACATGCCATACAGAGGGAGGAAAGAGTTCACCCATAATATTTCAACCGGGCAGTCCCTAGGTAACAAAATTTAGTTTTATCATATTTTATATGTACTTGGGACCAAATCAGAGGAATCCAAATACAGTGCCATATCGAACCATATTCCGGTCACATTGTCCTGAGAGGGAACCAGTAAAAGGTAGGAAAAATCACATTCTGATTAATAAACAGTAATAAAAATCTCGCCGTACAAGAAATTATTGTTTGGCGACAGAAACGGCAATAAATCACCAACACGTCGATACCTGAATCGATCAAACCACTGAATGACTAACAGTAAAGGGAAGCCTGTTTCATGTCCCACAGGTAGTGAGTTTGTTATTTGTACAGCCATTCACTATATGTGAAAGCGATGTTGAGATCAAAACCATTCGGACACTGAAAGCAGTATTCGAGTTTTATCACTGACTAAAAATTATGCTAGATTAATGAAGCTGCGATGTGGCATAGACTTACAACTAAAGGGGTTATTGTACTTTCCCCGGAACGTCATAGCCAGCTGCTGCCAGAAAACTGTACACGCAAGAAATAATGGCAGAAGCTGACTGTGTCTCCCGGACTTGGTATCACAACGTCTTCCCGGATTTACTAAGAAAATACACGAAATTAGGGTGTGCACTTCTTGTCTGCCAGCAGCTGACTGTGCCGTTCCGGGCTTAGTATGATATCCCCTTATGACGGTACTTGCAATTTTCACACTCGTAATAGACATCTGAAATATCCAACATCAAGTATGTTGCACTTCGAACTCATTAAAATGGTTGAAAGGAAAGAAGTTTTAAAACCCCAAATAAACGTCGCGGTGAAGAATTCAAGTCCAAACATGTAATCACTATAAGCCAATGCCTCCGAGTGACAAAATACACTGCACGCAGTGCTCCAATTGTTCATGCCTTGACGTGGAGGAGTGGCTTGCGTGTCCCAGTGATCCCAGGAGCTAAGCCAGCGGAGGCCTCGTGCCCCTGATAGCTTTAAGCAAGCTGGACAGGTCATGGGGGAAGGACCAGACAAGATTGAACAGACCGGTCCTCCAGGTTCGGGGGTTGGGCGTAGGGCTAACAACCCTACCCTGAAATCCTTGTTGGGGTGACCTTACTTGGAGAAACAAAAATCGTTACGGAAACAGCAACATGGAAAAACCAACGTTCTGGATGTGATGGACCTTCTGAGTACCTCGCGACTCGTATGAATGCAAGTAGTGAAAGCCGAAAGGAAACTGCTAGCAGGATGAAGGAGGAACTGAACACCGCCAAAACCAAGACCAGGATTGGATACTGGAATGTTAGAACAATGTATGAATCGGGTAAGTTAGCACAAGTAACATCAGAGATGAGGCGCTACAACCTACACATCCTGGGTGTAAGTGAGAGCAGATGGACTGGATCTGGAAGGATCAAAACATCCACTGGAGAAACCGTTCTCTACTCTGGAAGAGAGGATGACCAACATCATGAAGGAGTAGCCATCATCCTAAAGAAAGGAATGGACAAATGCTTGTTGGAGTGGAAACCAGTCAATAGCAGACTGATGAGGATGAGGATGAAAGGACGACACACAAACATCACTGTCATCCAATGTTATGCACCAACCAACGAAAACGACAACACAGACAAAGACGACTTTTATGAACAACTCCAGGGGGAAATGGACATGACGCCACGGCATGATCTCATCATTGTCATGGGAGACCTCAATGCTAAGGTAGGTAAAGATGATATAAATTATGAAAGAGTAATAGGAAAACATGGAACTGGAACAAGGAATGACAATGGAGAAAGGCTTGTGGATTTTTGTGCCTTGAACAACTTAGTCATCGGAGGGACCCTTTTCACACACAGAGAAATTCACAAACTCACATGGAATTCTCCAAATGGAAGAGACAAGAACCAAATAGACCATTTGATGATCAACGGTATGTGGAGACGATCCCTTCTAGATGTGAAAGTGAAAAGAGGAGCTGACGTAGCCAGCGACCACCATCTAGTGGCAGCACTTATCAAAATTAAACTGAACAAGACCGGAATCAAGACATCAAAGCAAAGACACCTTAATATTCAGAAACTGAGAGATGCAAGTGTTAGAAATGCCTTCAACATACAAGTCAAGAACCGATTCCAGGCTCTACGAGAGTCTGATAAGAACAACCCTAAAGAAAGAGGAATCGATTCAGAGTGGAAAAGAGTAACTACAGTGTACACAGAGAGCAGTGTAGCCTGCCTTGGATTTAATGAGAAAGGGAAAAGCAAGGAGTGGATCCAACAAAGAACATGGGATGTGATCGAGGAGAGGAAAGTCATGAAAAAGAAACTCCTACAAGTGAAATCGGAAAGGCTGAAAGAGAGGTACCAACATACCTACACAGAGTTAAATAAGAAAGTGAAGAGACTAGTAAAGAAAGATAAACGAGAAGCCATGGAACAGCTAGCGGCAGATGCGGAGGAGGCAGCAGCAAGAGGAGAACAGGGTAAGCTCCACAAGATCACTAAGCGCATTTGTGGCAAGTACGGTGGAAGACCAAGTGTTCCAATCAAAGACAAGAATGGGAAACTACTGACTACAGAACGAGAACAGGATACACGCTGGACAGAGCACTTTCAGGAATTACTAAACCGGCCACCACCTGAAGATAGAATAATAATACAAGATGCTGCTGAAGACCTTGACATCAACATAGATCCACCAAAGAAAGAAGAGATAGTGGCAGCAATAAAGAGCCTAAAAAACAGCAAAGCCCCAGGAAAAGACAACTTGACTGCAGAACTGTTCAAAGCAGATCCGGATCAGTCAGCCACCATCCTTCAGCCACTGTTCACAGCTATCTGGGAAGCAGAAGCAGTACCAAAGAGCTGGAATGAAGGCAGAATAGTGAAAATACCCAAGAAAGGAGCACTCTGCGATTGCAACAACTGGCGTGGTATCACTCTCCTTTCTATACCCAGCAAAATCCTTGCCAAGATCATTGTGCAACGTATGTCAGATGCTGTGGACAAGACACTGAGAAAGGAACAGGCCGGATTCCGAAATGGGAAAGGATGCATTGACCAGATCTTCACACTCCGAAACATCATAGAACAGTGTTCAGAATGGCAAAGGCAGCTCTATGTGAACTTCGTTGACTTCGAAAAGGCCTTCGACAGCATCCACAGAGAGAGTATATGGCGTATTCTTCGGCACTATGGGATTCCCAGCAAGCTTGTTGAACTCATCAAAAGCTTTTACAAGAACTTCAGTTGCAGTGTCGGAAACAGTGATGCATCCTTTGAAGTGAAAACTGGTGTACGGCAAGGATGTGTGATGTCAACAATTTTGTTTAACCTCGTAATCGACTGGATTATGCGGAAAACTACAGAGGATGCACCAAGAGGCATCAGATGGACACTCTTCGACAACCTAGAGGATTTGGACTTTGCGGATGACCTTGCGCTATTGTCACATAGTCACCAACACATGCAAGATAAGACGCAGAGACTACATAATTTTGGATGCAAAGTAGGCCTTCGGATTAGCCAGAAGAAGACAGAGATTATGACCCTAAATGTAGACACTCCAGCACCAGTGCAAGTAGATGACAAGAACCTCACCACGACGGACAAATTTAAATACCTTGGTAGCATTATCAGACCAGAGGGTGGCACAAAGGAGGACATCCAAAGTAGGCTGGGAAATGCAAGGGCTGTCTTTCAAAGTATGAGCAACATCTGGAAATCGACACAATACGGCATCAACACCAAGATCAGACTGTACCAAAGCTGTGTCCTATCCACACTCCTGTATGGATCAGAGTGTTGGCGAATGACAGAAGGTGACCTCGCCAAGTTGTCTTCCTTCCACACCACATGTCTTCGTAGGATTCTCCGCATCTTTTTGGCCAAACAAGATTTCTAATCAGGAACTATTAAGGCGATGCAAGCAAGAAGAAATAGCCAACATCATCACGAAGAGACGATGGAGATGGCTTGGACACGTGCTGCGAAAGGAAGCAAATTCTATAACCAAAACAGCACTTCAGTGGACACCGGAGGGACGGCGCAAGCGAGGCAGACCCAAGGCAACCTGGCGGAGAACAATCGAGGCAGAGATGAAATCCTTCAATCACTCATGGGGAACTCTCGCAAAGATGGCCCAGGACAGACAGGGCTGGAGATCCTTTGTTGCTGCCCTAAGCACCAGTGGGTGCAACAGGAAATAGTAGTAGTAGTAGTTTTAATGCACTTTCACTTGCACCAGCCACTCAAAGCATAAAAACACGAACGCAGCTGAAAATCTAAATAGAATAAAATTTACATGAACGGTGACGCTCAAAATCTTGCAGGCCTGCATTTCTGTTTGTCCAAAAATGGATGTGTCCGCGTAATTTATGGTCAAAACGTGAGGCAGTGTACAGTTTCACAATTTTTGGTCACTTAGTCAATATGTTTTAGGTGTTTACATGTTCAGTCTCTAGTTACATTAAAGTAAGATGATGACGCCAGCCCCTCTTCTTTGCCCAAACTCAATAAAAGTCCAAGGGGAAAAAAAGTCGAGATTATCTCCGTTTTCTGTACAGAATAAACTATTATAAAGATATTTCATTTATTTTTTTTAATTGGCGGTTTTCTATAGGGAGATTCTTGTCATCCTTAGCTTCTATCTGTTTATGCGACTACAACACTGGAATCAAATTGCAAATGAGCAGTGCTCAACAATTTGCAGTTGCCATCACCCGGGATAGGCCTATTGTCTTCAATGCGATCCGAGACAATGGAATTCGGCTGTATCAAGTATCATTGGTATGGCTGGCGGACAAAATCTGCATGTTCGTCACCTCAGTACGGATTCAGTACATAATGTTGTCCCTTGTTCTAAACTGGTGTATTCTCAAGTCTCCCACGGGCAGCCTAACCCCTGTGTCCAATCCAATAGTGGAACCCTCTCGCTGGTACTGCGTCACTTGCCTGTCACTTTGGCCCGGACATTATTTAGTCAAGTAAAGGTCATTCAACTTGAGAGACAGTAACATCGAACACTGGCTCCTCTGATACTTAATGCAATGCAAATAGTAGTCTGTGTTTCACCGGCGAAAACAAAAGCTGAACGAATCTTCGGGCACGTGATAAATTCCAACGTTCACTGATTTTCAAATTTCTTTTTTTTTTTTTTATTACAGTTCGGATTCTGCGAACACTCGTTTCCATCTTGGGATCGCAGTCAGAGATAGGACCAGAGATAATTGAGAAAACGGACAGGAGTAAGGAGATCAGGCCAACTGGAATAAAGCCCTAAGGCGGGACACCGCAGACATAATTATATCAAAGGCTTTCGGTTTACATTAACTTGAATGAACAGGGAGATGAAAGTCGCTACAACAAGTATTACAGGAGACGCAGGGGATGAGACAAAGCGTGTGAACAGCAAAAGAATGACAGAAAGTACCCATAGGTACAGGATGACAGATGATTCACAGCGCAGATGACCGAATTAAACTAACGACGCAGCTGTGGACAAGCTTAATGGGGATAGAGGCCCGGCCTTGAACCGGCATTGTCATTATTTCCTGGTCTCTGGTGGAAGGCCGTGGCAATCTGCGGTGAACAATCGATACAGAGTGACTAAATACCTTGTGAAAATCTTTTATCAGAAATACCATGTTAAAGACCACTTCTTAGCGACTGCTATCTGAACACTGCACTTCTCACCATAAGACTGTCTGCGAAGCTTTATGGTGATGGAAAACGGTTTTCCTTTCAAGCAGTTAGTTCTAAAGGCCCCAATAAGCATGATGAAAGAAGGGAAATACAGCTATCAGTTTGGCTGATTCCATTTTCTAGACATTTAAATGGCAATTAAGAGGTCTCTTTTCTATGGTTCAGCAAGAAGCCATACTGGAAAGTGCAAACTTGTTCAAACATCTATTTTTGTTGATGTTATTTTGAACACGGTTTGAGTTTTGCTGTTTGTTTATCTGGATGTTTTGTTCGATAATGCATTTTGATTTGTTGCTATTCTGGCTGCTGTTGTTGTTTACGTAATGTGGATAGCCGGACGCTACCACCACAGGCAATAGGCAACTTTTCACAAAGCCCGCCGTCAAGGATAACGTGGAATGAATTCTACATACGATACAAAAATGGGCCTTTCTGTCATTCGATTGTAATAACTTTTTGTTTTTTAAAATAAAAATGGTGAAACTTTCAATTACAATACGGGACTTTTATTTTTAATATGAACACCACCATAATTACCTACAGATGTTTACAACTGAACTGCACATTCAGCGAAAAAATCGCAAACAACGTTACGGGTTTTGCTCTCTCCAGCCGTTCCCCCACAAATTTACTTTCGTTTCCGTTACCTGGAGAAATTGACACGGTTCACATTATGTTCTTAAAGCTGGATCATTTTCCTAAAACAACTGAGCGCTGCTTTTGCGAGTACTGGTTTATTTTTTTTTAAAGGTACAAGGTTGAATGGTAGTTAGCGTGTACCATGTTAGACGTAGGCGCTGGCTTTACATCTCGTTACGTGCCCAGATTTCATGTATAGCCGAAGAAGGCACTATGCCTGTGGATCCATGAAAGAATTATTTTCTGACGTGGACCCATGGCACGTCTTCTCCTTTCTGTAAGGTGCTAAGATCTACAACTTGATTTGAAAAACATTATCACACATTTATAAAACTCTTTTCAGGTCAGTACGAAACAACTTTTTCCAAATTTTACGAATGTAATGAAAAAATTTTTTACTGATCCATTTAATTTGATGAAGTTCTGAGTCTGAATGCCAAGCATAAATAAAATACCCAAATTAGACCATGAAAGGCGCAAAGGGGCTGTTATCGTGCGACACACCGTAAAACCTAAACCCAAACTCAAACTCCTCTTTCCCCCTCCCCTCAAAACACGCACATGTTAGAGGGTTCAGTGAAAGTGATGTCAAATTTTAAAATGCATGTACAAATGATGAAGCGCATACCAATTTTCCTTATTTATGAATGAAAATTGATCGAACGTCATCATTCAACTGAAGTGACTGAAGAGTGGGTAAGTGGTCTGCCGGGTGCTGAAACAAGTAACAACATCCACTACAGAAAGGGAAGAACAAAACAACTATTCGTAATTATTACCGCTTGTCAGGCCCGGCGCGCAATATCCCCTTTCGCCTGCTGCACGGCGTGCAAACGCAGATTTTTGCTTTCTTGGCAAAGAGTTTACGGTGCTGCACGCCACGCGAAAGATTGCTTGTATTGAACGGGTGGTTAATTTTAACAAAGTGCGCGTCGGGCCTCAAACAACTGTGCGTTTACATTAACTTCTCGGTCATTTCATTAAAGTACATGCATAAGTAGCACAGTATAGAGGTTTAAAATTCCGGTTTCACCTCAATATGTATGCATACCACAGTATCCCGTGCTGCAGGAAAGACATAAACAAACATCATTAGGCCATGGGACCAAAATCCTAGCTAGTCTCTAAAGTAAATTTCGTTACGCACCCCCTAGGGAAAATCTAGGTATGGTTTTAATATGTTCCCAGTAACCATCTTTGACTAAAAATCAAATGTTGTCATCCATAACTGTGCACATTAATAACTTATTTTTAAAAAATGTTTATTGCTATGTAACATCTGTATTTTTGCATGTTTGTTTCGTTTTACATAATTATATATTTCACAAAATCTCCACCTTTGAACGCAAAAGGCTTTTTCATTAGACCACCTATACTAACCCAATTTTACATGTCCATTTCAAATACCGCGGAGGGTGCACGGAAGTTTTTTATTATTTTGATTATTTTGGTTCTTGCTCGTGCTGTCATTTTCATCCTCCATCTTGCCTCCATTCTGTTATAGTACCGTGCAGGTAATAAAAAGTAACGCTTGGTGCTCAGTGTCCTGGCGCGCATGAGTTCTGAAGCAGGACTGCAGATTACTACTTTTATTGTAAGAGAGAGAGAGAGAGAGAGAAAGCACATGATTGTTTATTCTCGAAATTTCATCCAATTTTTCAAAGAAAACTGAATTATATTGCTATTTACATCTTTCTTTGTGTGCATACAGCATTCCATCATGGAGGCAGCCATTTTGGATTTCGCGGCGAAAGACTCAATTCCATTGGTTAATTAAAATAGCATTGTTTAAATTTAATGGCAAACTCAATTCGCATCATTAATTATCATTTCTTGGCACACTTTACATACAAATTATACAAAAATGTGCAAGACTTGAAATGACAACATTGGTTTTTTGTGAAGAGGAGATGCATAAGAGCTTGCATGCAAAAAATCAGCTTATCACCTCAGGTGCGTAACGGAAGACAAGCTACAAGTTTGGTCCCATGGCCTACATGTATTACACAGACTGTGTAACATATGTGAGTCCAACCAAACCAATAATTTATATAGATCGTATGACAAGTCTGAGTCCAGGTTAACTAAAACCAACGTTAGCGACACCGAAACAAACAACTCATATATTATATAATTAAATTAAGTTTACAAGATAACGTCCACCACAAAAAGAAACCATCGTGTCTGTAAATTTCGAATTTGTCCGCCAGCGGCCATACCCCAGCACAGTAGTAAAAGCGCTGGGCCAGGGTGCGAAAACTTCCAGATTCAAATCCTGCTCTTGACGGTGCTCACCTTAATTTCTCCTGGTATTTCTAACAAATTCACTTGTTGGTTGCCTGGCGGGGGTGCAACTGCAAGCCTTGCTCTTCATGCTGAAAAAATCGCCACATCAATTTTGTCACATCCCCACTGGAAATTGGGCACACTGCTTTTTTTATCTGTTTTTGTTTCATGCTTTTAGCATTAAGTCTCTAAAAATTTCAAACCAGAAGTCACGAAATGAGCGTCAAGCCACGGAGTGAAGCAATAGGAAACAACTCACCAACTTCTCAAAATCGTACTGAAGTTAAATAATTTAACAAGATAGCGCAAACTAGATCCAGTCGTTTGTGACTTCAATAACGGTTGATTCGTATATTTAACGCGGTTTTGATCTTGACAGTTTTACGTTTCGTGGGGATGTACATCGACAGACTAGCAGCAACTAATGTGAACGGAAATGGATAGCACAAAAAAGATGTCAAAGGGTGAACAAAGAGATGGAAATCCTTCTTGCAGCACCCTCAAAATATCCATCGATTTGAGAAATTTCATATAATGCACATGTACTTCATATCCTTTTTGAATTAAACATGAATTAGTATTCCTAAAAATGCACAGTTCACTCTGAACTGACGAGTATCCTACCCAGTCTCGCATGGATCATATTTTCTACTGGTGTGGTTCAACCAAGATGATCAAAGGCAGTTGAAAGCATACATCCTTATTTTATTAGATATTCTGCTGGCATAATGGATAATAAAAAAAGAAATATGAAAAAATTTCATGTTCTGTAAACAAGATGTTTTCGTTAGTCTCAAAACAGAAAATGGCAGGTGTCCTTATGCGAGCAGTTGCCAAAACAGCCTGTGAGCTTTTTTCTTCTACAGTTTTTCAAACATTCAGATCACTGTAGCTCCATGGCATGCTCTTCATCTTCCTACATTAACATTTTATGGTCCTAATTAAAAAAAAAATAGTATTCCATTTTGCAGACTGCCAATGTATCAAGCATCACAGTGAGTTGTACCAGGGAATGGTCATTAATAATACTATAACCTGCCCTTACTGTTCACGTGAGGACAACTATCATATTCATGTAACGACAACTATCATATCCACGTAAGGACAACTATCATATTCACGTAAGGACAACTACCGGGTATCATATTCACGTAAGGACAACTATCATATTCACGTAACGACAACTATCATATTCACGTAAGGACATGACACGGCTTGCTGCGCATTTCATTGGCAGTAATTGAGTGTATCAGTTGCAGGTTGGTGCGGTGTTCTGTGTTTTGGTCAATAAGAATTATAAATATAAAGCACTATCTTATCTGTTTACTTTTGTAAATGTTTATAGATGTGTCCTCTTTTCGTCACTGTAACTGTTTTATATGTGCTGTTTTCTTTCATTCTGTACGATGGAAACGATGATATTGAATATAAGATGAATGGAAAAATTTTCCTGTGAATCTCGCTGGCAGAATAGAACTTTCTTTCTTTCCCTACTCAAAACTACGTTTTAAACAGTTAAGGGCTGGGCACTCAGGGAATTGCAGCACCGAATCCACGTCGAATACAATTCAATGTTAAGATTTAACAACAATTTTAAAAATCCGTATGAATAACGTACACTGCATGAGTTATCTTAACTGTTCAACTACTTTGTTAAGACATTGTTTCTTCCGTACGGTCCAGTCATACAGTAAAAAATGCTGGGAAATCTAATATATTACAATTATATTTCGAGAGGTATTTGCCATATTGTTGAATTCGATATTTTGCCGATTTTGAGGTTTTGTCATGAACGTGGTTCTCCAACTCCTAATTTCATTATGTATAAGTGTCACGCCAATCGGTTAAAAACTTTGCCACATACATAATTTGTGACATAATGGTTTGTGGTGTTTTTTTTGCATTTTGGCCCTTTTGCCGACCAAACTTTAGTCCTCATTTTCTCGCAAAGGGCAAAAATGCACATACAACAATAATGGTAAATACCCGATGAATTATCTCTAACGAACACCGTTGCTGAAATAACCATTATGAAGAGGTGCTACGCGTGTCACCTTGCTCCAGCAATACTTTTGTTTGCATTATGGGTTTTAAAAAAAAACCTAGCGGACATCCTTAGATTTTTTAGGAAAAAGTTACAAAAATATTACGAGTTGGTCACATGCGACATTTGTAAAAGCTTGAGGGAGCAAGTTCTTGCCTAATTATTACAATAACCTATTTAAACTTTGGTCGTGGAGACATTATTCAGCATACTTCAGCTTATAATAATGGCTTACATCTTTCTGAAACAATTTTTTTGTTGTTGTTCATGTTGTTAAGGAGAATAGTTTGTGGAGAAAATTGTCTCTTATTGGGACGAATACTGATGACTATACAAAGGCGAGAAAGGGATGGGATGGAGGTTAGTAAGTACATGTAGATGGGATCTTGGAAATAGCAGTAACTACTTTCTTTCTTTTAATGCGGGTCTCGATACCAATTCACCGCGTCTACGCTGTTACTACTGTGTCTGATTATCTATCGTCTCGGTGACTTGGAAGGAATACCGAATTGTATAATCACCAGGTTTTTTTGTTTTTTTTATGCAAACAACCAAAAAGAAGACTGTCGTCTCGTTGGTCCATTTGACCAAGACAGGTCAACAGCCTCTAAGGCAACTGGCTAGACGACTGATAACTTGATAAATGTAATTTCATCTTTTACTGTATTTTCGGGTCTGTCTGCCGGAATAAGGTTTCATACTATTTCAGCGAACTAACTGTATTACGGGTGAATCTTCTTAATTTATTTTTTTTCCTGAAACAAACGGCAAATTAAATTCTATATTGTGATATTTTTTCGCTGTTAATCTTATTAGAATGGTGCTTTCCTGTCTTTCGAGTCTGTTCAGCACTATGAAGGAGTACATGTACTGGGATAGAATTTGGCTCGCGGCAATGAATCCGTTTCGAGAATCGGTCGTTTTTGAAAGGTGACTTGATAAATCCGTCTGAGAACAAGACAGATATAATAATACATGTAATAAATAAATACCGGGGCACACTGACATTGTCGTGGAGGTGGCTCTTTTAAAGGGGGTCAGCTAAATGATAAGCCCACGTCCACGACTTGCAAATAACGTGTACATGATATACAGCTTTCATGGCTCCGCACTGCCGACTGGGCTGGCGCGCATCTGTAGATCCAGATAAAACGATTGATGCAATGGCTGTGAAGGGGGGCGAGGGGGGGGGTGTCTGAAAGACACGGCGGAATTCAGATTTGATTTATCAAAGATGCATTCTGATGTTATTCAGGGTTCACGGGTGATCGAATCGGCCACCTGCGTCAGCATAAAACGCGCTAAGCAAAAGCGAGGTAAAAATGTGCGAGACAGAGATGGGGACAAATGAGGCAAGTGGAGAGAGCGTCATAAGAAAACCGCTGAGAGGAAAGAGCAAAAACATTGATTTCCGAATGACTGAGGTATGCAAAAAGAGTGAGATCCAACTTGAAGCCTAATACGATGTGGGTTTGAGTTTTAGTTCGCCTTTACCGTGCGTCCGCATGATAACGCCACCGTGCGGCTTTCACGATCTATTTGAATGCTTTATAAATTATATTTAGTATAGAAAGATCCATCCGTTTAAATTTCACAAATAGAATTTTTAAAAAGTATAAAGCGGGTCTGAGCGTTGATAACAATTTACAGAAAATGATGAATGTCTATTTGTACGAGGAAAGGACAAGATAACGGACATGATAATGAAATAAAGGATACAAAAGAAGAACCGATCAGTGGCTTCCATAGACCGAACAAGTCTTTAACTAAGATGTTCCATAGAACAAGGGAGATATTACAACTAAACCTACCCATTTACTGTTTAGAAGGATCAACATTCTAGCGAGTGTTAGCAAGCTATCGTTCAACAACAAAAATAAATTACTAAGTAAGTGAGGGCAAAGCAACTGAGTTAATAATTACGACTAAATGAAGTTGTATATTTGTGTGAGGAATTTCATGAACTGATTTGGACCGAGACCAAAATCAGGGGTAAGGTGGACAGTCAAACAACGTGAATTTTCTCAAACAATGTGAAAACATGATTGCGACAGAAAGGCAAATGGGAACCGCATACAAGCATACTCAAAACCGGCAGGAATCAAACTGCAACTGCCAAGCGCCAGTGCAAAAAAAAAAAAAACAAAGAACAACAAAAAACCGCATAAATCCTTTTGAAAGGAAGCGGTACTGTTCTGTCTTTAAATCCTTCACTCCCCAGCCCAGACGAATTGCGGGCCAGACTTGTACACCAGAGGCCGCAGCCCGGAGAGTTTGCGTTTGCATTTAGAGAAAAGAACGTCCACGAAATAGCGGTCACACTGTGCTCTGCTATGGAGAAGAGCAAGACGAAAGACAGCATGAAACAGAATGATAGAACAGAAGGAGACCCCACCAAAAGCACCCACCGACCACCCGCCGCCCGGAGGAATTCTAGGCCAGGTATGGGCGACCTTTCACACAGTCAAGGCCAGGCCTGAAAATTGTGAGATACCGAGGGCCGAACTTATCTCAACTCGTGAAAAGATGTTGTTCATTTGGGTGTTAATTTTTAAAGAAAAAGTTCTTGTTTGATTTGGGGATGGCTGGCGGAACGGGGGAGAAGGGGGTGTGTATACGGTGTGCTTCACACTAGTACAATAGGCACTGCCCACATGGCCAGCCAGCGGGATGCAGCGGGCAATCCCTACTGTGCCAGTGTGGAGCAAAATGTATGGGCGGCGAGCCACCGGTCTGGCCCCTACACCAGTTTGGGTCTGTTTCACTCCTAAGTTGCCCATGCCTGCTCTAGGCTTTTGAAAAAGTCACTTCTAAAGTTCTTTGGCCTTATTTTTGGTCTATAAAACGTTATTACTGAAAACAAAAACTGGAGGGAATTGAAGCTGCTATTACAATAAAATTGGAAGGAGTCACACTTGAAGGGTCTCCATGTGGAAATTCGAGACATATTATTTGTTATTATATTCCATAAATAAGTGAGTCACTGAAGAAAACTGACTAGGTACCCGCCCAAAATGCACTTTAGTCCCTGGCATATGGGGTTAGCAACTGAATTTTATTCAGTAGTCTGAAGTACCGGGGTTAATGGATTTTGACCTAGAGCACTCGGCATCAGAACTGACAACAGCAGCCTATTTGTGTTAATCCATTCAGTGTCACTAGCGCGTAAAGCTCAATGACGGAATGCCATACAGTACCAGCGGAACAACAGCATTTGTGGCTGGTATCATGAATTCGTCAATAACTCGCATAATTATGGGATTATTGTCATGATTTGTGTGGGGGTCTTCGAGTAGGCTAGTATTCTCTGTTGATGTATTTTGATAGGTACTTTCAGGTTTTGTTAGTAGTACCGCATGTAAGGTACGCAAAAAGTGGCAGTATCAAAGGCACTGAGATTCTCCTGATTGCAGCCGTTCGGCTTACAGGCTTATCTCGGAAATTTTTCAAGCTGGACAGTGAATTTTTTTGTAGAATTTCTGCTCTTGGCATTTGCATTTCGACGGCGAAGTGGTTAATTGATTATAACCCAGTCAGATAGAGCAGAATTTCCAACAAGAACGTTTTAGTTTCTATCCGACAACACGCATTATGTTAATATTCCCTGGGAAATTATACAAGGACAAACTTACGCACATTCTCCAAGTGTGCATAAAATTTAATAAAACAGGATGTGCGTGGCTTTGAAATAGCCCGACACATTATACGGGAGACGATCTATGTATTGCATTCCTTAAAACTTTCAGAATGCTGCGTTCTCTCCCTTTGCTTTCATTCCTTACGACATCCTAGCGTAAGAATGCTGACAGGCCTAACTGTTAATTAGTGACGACTACTTAACATGAATGGAATCAGTACACAGAAAAATGGTATACATAGTATTATACCAGATGGAATACAAAACCGGAACAGCATGGCAGCAAACTGTAGACAAGCAGAACAGGCATACTGAAGCCACAGTGATTGCTCAATTTAGAAATATTACCAAACACCCACTCCTCGCCATTCCTCCTCGCCAACAGACCCACTTTAAAGAGCGCAACGCCCTTTCAGCCTGTCTGCTAAATCTTACTACACCTTTGGTACCAGCCCAAAACAATTCTTTCCAGGCCTACGATGAGAACAGCCCTTGTGGGGGCTAAAGGGGCTCCGAGGACTCAAGAGCTCTCTTGAGAGCTGGTAAGAACATGAAGAAGATCAAATCCAGCCGGGGTGAAACAACAAGAAAACCAAAACAAGAAGTGGGTAAAATGCCAAGGGCAGCAAATCTCACAAAAGAACGATCTCCTCTCAGGCTGCGAACTGACAAATAAATGGGTAAGTGACTTACAAGTCCAGTCCAGCACTGCCAATGGTTACTGCCTTTGCTAAGCTAAATAAACTGATGTCATAGTTTGATCAGACAGTGTACAGTACTGCCAATGGTTACTGCCATTGCTAAGCTAAATAAACTGGTGTCATAGTTTGATCAGACAGTGTACAGTACTGCCAATGGTTACTGCCATTGCTAAGCTAAATAAACTAATGTCATAGTTTGATCAGACAGTGTACAGTACTGCCAATGGTTACTGCCATTGCTAAGCTAAATAAACTAATGTCATAGTTTGATCAGACAGTGTACAGTACTGCCAATGGTTACTGCCACTGCTAAGTTAAATAAACTGGTGTCATAGGTTGATCAGACAGTGTACAGTACTGCCAATGGTTACTGCCACTGCTAAGTTAAATAAACCGATGTTATAGTTTGATCAGACAGTGTACAGTACTGCCAATGGTTATTGCCTTTGGAAAGTTAAATAAACTGATGTCATAGGTTGATCAGACAGTGTACATTTGTGGCTCCCTGAAAACTTCTACAATAGCGTGGCATTACTTGCTTCACATAATTACTGGTCCACTACAAATGGCCCACTTAACCTTCGCCGTACGTCATTTAAAACTATAAATGGCAACTGTTGTGGTGTTTATTCCACACCACACTCCTAAAGGACAAATTATCAGGACACCTCTTTAAAAGTATGGTCTGTCAGACCTCAAAATGTACGAGTAGGGATATGGCAATAAATTCCCCTGTAAAAGTGCAGTGTATCTGAGACCCCAGGATGTATGGCTAAGGGTATAACAATAAAATCCTCTTTAGAACGACAATGAAACCTCTTTAAGAGTGTGGTGCCTGTGAGACCCCAGGGCATGACAGTAGGAATAGTAAAAATTCGTATATGTTGGCGACCACGCACATGCATATCTTAAAATTTCAGAAACTATGGGAAGATGGGCAATGGCAAAATTGAGAAATATCTGGAATTTAAATTAAAAAGTCACAGGAATAAAATAATTACAAGCAATGTATGGTGATTGAATTGATCAAAATATGATAATCATGTAACATCTTGTGATGAACTCCCCGGGATATGGCAATAGTCCGGTTGCTTACTAAAAGTACACAGATACCAAGAAGTACACTGGTACTCATCCAGTGATGGACAAGAAAGATAACTGAGAATCACTGACGATCACAGGTAAGCATATGACAGCATAAAACATAGATGACAGAAAAGTATAAATAATGTCTTGCCGAGTATATTCTATAGATTCTACATAAATTATTCCAGTCCCTGCACACGAAAAACTTCTCGCCCCGACAACAAATAATGAAATAAATAACATCATTACCTCCCCTGCTATGGGACAGACACCAAAACCATGATACTGAAAGTACATACATATAAAACCCACCCTTCCCCTCCCCTCCCCTTCCATAGTAGGGAACCCTGACTTACTCTTTCTCTCCCCAGGAACTGTCTATGGCGCTGGCCTACAGGGGAAAAAAGAGAGCCAGGAGAAAGAAAAAAGAAGACCAAGATGAAAGCAGCCCATTAGGGCGCCCTTTTGTGGGCTAAAATATCAAAAAGAAAAACAACAAGCAATAAAACAAACTAGAAAAGTGAGATGTAAATGCCAAGGGCAGCAGTCCTCCCTAAAATAAAGATCTATAACGATATATTTTACAGATGCATAATTATTCCTGAAATTAACTCTTAAATTGGCTCAAAATGAGTTTACTAAATGTGATCTGTGGTACACTTACTTGTATCTGCACTCCATTATTTTGGAAGCCAATTCTTTTCTTTATCTCATCCATTATCTTCTCAATAACATCCCACGATCGAACTGAAATGACACATCAAATAGACTGTAACAAACCAGTGCATCAGCACAATATTTTTTAGCAACATCTCCTTCTCATCAACTTTCACAAATACTTCTTTGCATCCTGATGCTCATAATTAGCATATTCAAAAGTGACATACAAACCAGAGAAATTCAGCAAAGTTTGATCAATAAATAAATAACTTTATAGCTTTGCTAGCTGAGGTATCCAGCTTTCCAGGGATAAATGAGCTTTCAGCCTCCACCCTCTCTGTCTCTCTCTGTCTTTCTCTCTTTAAAATGCATGTACTGATTATGCCACATCTGCTCATATTTTCCAAGTCCAAAGAGGTAGTGAATTATGCTTTTTTTTAAAGTAAAGTGCTCAAGAGTGTACTTTCATAATTGTTCACTGTGTAATTCACCGGTCTTTTTCCCATTCAAAGTGAACCCACAAATATTGATAGGCAGCCAAATAAAAACTATTAAAGCCAAACGAAATGAATCGCAAAGCAACATTTTTTGAAAAGTACATGTAGATGCCTTAGTATCAGCAATTACCCATGATCGTGTTATGATCTGGGTATAAATTGTACGCTGTATAAAAATATTTTGATGCTATTACTTTTTGAAGTTTCGTCAGTAACTTGTGCAAAGCATTGGCAAGTTCTGAATTATGTACATCGATATTACTACCTATAAAGACAAACACATTCGTTCTTCACACTATAGAATCAGAAATTTCACAATTTTCTTAATGATTTTTTGTAGTTGTGACAAAATGGAACAAGGGTGTCATTAATTATGTGTTGCCAGCAGCCGTCCTCTGATAGCAGTTTACATTTTAACTATCGATTCCTCAGTGAGTCAATAAATTGACATATAACCTCAATTTTAAAAAATTCTCAAACATTTAAAGCAAATGTCATGATACTATAGAATTCATAATGGATTTTGTCCTAGAAACATAAAAGTTTTTGCTCCTAGATCTAAGTAATTCTGCACCATTCCTTTCATAAGTAATAGATAATAAGTGAAATTGGAAATCTGGAAAGCTACTTTCAGACAAAAATAGAAGATTACAGGTGAAACATTACAATGGAGTGGTAGCTGTTTTAAAGTTCTAAGGTCAAATAAAACTGTTTGACCATTGTATCAAAAAATTTCAACATCAAAAAAATGCTTTTGTGTGCAATGTGACCGTCTATTTTCATCATACAAAAGCAGTGTAAATAACTCCATGGCAAAATTAATTACTTTGAGGAAACTTTACAAAATCACTGCACAAAAGATGTGCAAACTGTGTGATCAATTCATTTCATTTGTACCAAAATAACAGCTCGGTCTCCTTCTACATAGTACATCTATTGAGAATATATTATATAATATCCAAATTCAAATTATCACGCTTTATGAGACTGAATCAGCAGATCTCATTTAAGATGTTGTACACCCATAGTCATAGCAATTAGCATGTTTGGCATGTTCTCAATCTTTAACATACTTTGTTTTTAATCACTCAGCCCTAACGCTTGATATTATCAGTATAGCCACAAGGGCATTCAGCCTTAATTAATGCTAACGGGGATGGAATATTCCGCTCTTCAAGCCCTCTGCACTAATTTTATTTATCAGAACAGACACAAACAAAGGCTGAACTACTTTACTCCAGGTAATAGACCATAAAAATCTTGTGACTCGCATTTCTTGACCATGGTATGGAAAATTCGGAAAGAGTTTTATCGGATCAAACAGGGCAGGCCATTGCTTCCTAACCCCTAAACATGTCCCTAACACCCTAACCCTGTCCTTACAACATGAAACCTAATAATGCCCCGAACCCAGGTCCCAACCCATTCAAATTGAAAACAAACTTTACTGCATTTATAAAGCATTGTAGGAGTTCAAAATGGTAGGGACGAACACTCTATGAAAATTCAACAGCCTTTCAGTTTGCACTATGCTTTCTGTTATCTCAATGACATCAAGACATGTTGTTTTGCTCCCAAATCATTTTGGTGACTTATTTCAGTCAGTAATTACAGAAAAACCATACTGATTCGCATTTCTAATTTTAAATTGCCTGTAAAAATATAAATTTTATGCAAAATAATACTCAAACCAGGTTTTATGCTATTAGTTAGGATGGAAAATATTTTCTCCGTATTTTTGACAAGCAGCCAAAGGCTGGGCTTACTATTTCAAGCCCCAGAGCATTCAAGCCCTTCTCAAGGCAAACTTTTCATAGCTATATATTATTTTTATATGATAATTACAGTCAAATAAAATTGCCATTAGACCTCCTTTTCACTTCACATGGCATGAGGCTAACAATTTGAGGCTGTAAGCCTACTTGATGTCAAGTTTAATGAAATGTACAAAATGGTTAAAACATCTTTCCTCCGATAGTTTATTGAGGTGATTCCAAAGGTCCAAACTAGATCTGGACTAGATCTAGATCTAGATAACTATTTCCTGCCAAAATTATCTTTCCACCATTGCATGCATAATTATATAAATATATCTAGATCTAGATCTAGATCTAGCTGTAGATCTATCAGTCCATAATATAAGAACATAAAAAAAATGGGAGGAGTACCTTACTCGAGCGCCACTTTTTGATAAAAAACCCTATAGGCCCTATATTTTTTCGGTACTTATTAATTTTGTTAGTTTATCCAATTGTCATTGGAAAAAAAAGCAATGATTGATATGTAACGACGTGAGGGTCTAGTCAGTTTGTATCATCGCGGCCGTAGGCCGATGTTCGTCCGGGCAGTAGTCAGATTGACATATCAGGGAAAGCCGCCGGGGTAGCTATATACTGGCGCTCGAGTACGGAACTTCTTCTCAAATTAATATAGATCTACATAATGTTACTGCCGAAGATCTGGGTAAATTTATAATATCGCCCGAGATGCCAAATACCGAGACGGACCATGCCTTCTCCTGTTACTAGACAGAGATCTAATTTATAAATTATGTCCAGAGCTCTGTGGTACTAGATCTTGTCTTGTTCGTTCAGATATGTAGTGCGCATTGTTGCATTGTTGACATGGATGATACGCGTGCAAGTGGACGGACGGAATTTGGCGAATTGAACTGTATCAGTATCCTGTGTCTCGGATTTCACACTGACTTACCATGAAAAGTCTACTTTCAATTTTAAAGCGGAAACAGGAAGTCAAATATATCGTGAAAATGAAACTAGAAGAATTGACCTGAGGGCCGTTCAGTTACGCTGGCAGCCTGACCTTTGACTGCCCAGGCGCTTGCGATAACGAGGTCGACATAGCGGGCAGACAACTGAACGGAGCGCCTGCTTTGAAGTAAATAAAAATGGCGACCGCTGCCAGCGGCGCTGGTAAAATTGACCGTTCAGTACTGTGTGCCTTGGATTTTCTCAGTAATGGCCCGTCTTTGGCTGGTGTATTGGAGCCTGTCTTGACTGCTGAGTCAAATACCAAACAGAATATAGCTGTCCTTTTTTCTGACATGAAGGAACGAGATGATAACCCCACGCGAATTGAGGGGTATGCAACCATTACGGTCCCAAGCTATAAGGATGAGACCTTTAAGGAACATTTTCGGATGTACAGACCAACTTTTTCGGTGAGTAAGATTATAAAAGGGGTGCCAAAAAGTTACAGTAACCACACTATATAGATCTATCTTATCTTTATATTGCTGTGTGAACTAACGCTACGTTATGCATTTCATTATGCTGTGTGGATCTATTTCCAGATCTCTAGATTATATCTTTACTAAGTGGATTTTGGTGCCTAATCTCGGCAGACACTGTCTTAGTCTTAGGCAGGACAGACAGGATCGGGATTTTGATTAGGCCCTAATCAAGCTTTTTTTGGAAAAAAAGTGAAAATGTTTTGGATAAACCCAGGGCCCAGGGGGTAGATCAGTCAATGGACATTCATCATCTAAATCAAATCTAAAAAAAAAAAAAGACTTAACCATCATCATGGTTATATATACCACCTTGTTTGGTAGATATGCCATTTGAATTTGTTTACTTATATTTCATGTTAATCACTTAATTTCCAAGTAAATTTACTTTGTTCCATTTTTATTTTTTTTGGGGGGTGGGGGGCTACATATTATTATGATCTTCCCCTCAAATTAATTAACGTATCACTATCAGCGCAGTGTGTATTTAGGACAGGATTGTTTTCTTTAATCAGGATCCCCTTATAACTGTTCATCATTTTCTCTCGTTAACAGGCTATAGAAACCATTTTTCAGAGACAAAACATTATATGAGATGACACATTATTCCAACAATACTTTCATAGCATACATCAGTTTCACAAAAAAAAAAATATTCGGAGCTTGGAAGTATGCACCATGTGTGCTTATTATTATTATTAAGTCAGGTACAATAATTTTGGATAATAAAGTACTTTTGACTGGTTGTTGTAAACTATTGAAAATAAAATTAGATAGGCCTATATATAATAATAATAATATATATTATATTCAGAGCAAAATTTTGTGTCAGATAGACATTTTCAACATCATTTCACTATTTCAGTAGTGGACAAACCCAAACCATTCAAAGGGGAATTGAGTTAGAATCTGTTTAGTCTAAGATGGCATTTTCATGTAAAATTATCAGTGTTTGATGCAATGTGAATGAAACTGTGAATGAAAATACATGTAGTAATAGTAATTAGTGATACATGTATTTTTATATTTGAACAAATACATTTTCCTTTCCATTTGCCTGATATAATTATGGCTTTGTGCACAATGAGAACATAATATTATTGGAACATTCTGTGCTTTTAATTCCCATGAGAAGACATCAAAGTGATTATAAATTTATTTTTCCTTTCAACAGGAGCTCGCATCCCTCTTGTCACCGTTTGTCAGTGGTAAAGTCCACCCAGTGGAGACTAAGCTCATGTGCTTCCTCTGGGTCATGGGCAATAAAGAAAGCTTCCGAAGTGTAGCAGATCGCTTTGGAATGGGGAAAAGCAGTCTCCACTAGTGTCTATCAAATGTTGCTGATGGTCTGATAGAAATAGCCCGTTCCCAGATCAAGTTCCCTCAGAGTATTCCTGAGTGGCATGCCATCAGCCAACAATTTGACAGATTCCCAGGGGTGATTGGATGTGTTGATGGAACATACATCCCAATGATGGGTAAAACAGGAGAAAAGCGGGATGCTTATATATGCAGAAAAGGCTTCCCTGCCCTTCATGCCCAGATTGTATGTGACAACAATCTGAAGATTCTGGACATCACAACTGGCCACCCAGGATCTGTGCATGATGCTCGTGTCTTCCGAAAGAGTTCCGTGGCAGGGAAGTTACAGTCTTTGCCGTCCAATTTTCATGTTTTGGGTGATTCGGCTTATCCATTAGAATCATATATTATGACCCCTTATAGAGATAATGGGCATCCTAGTGATGCCCAAAGTAAGTATAATATTGTACATTCGTCAGTACGCAGTTGTGTAGAAAGATGCATTGGTTTGTTGAAGGGCAAATTTAGACGCCTCAAGTCTTTTGAAGCACATGATGACATTCTCATGGCAAAACTGGTTATTGGTTGTGCTGTGATACATAATGTAATCCTTTCTCTTGAAGGGATAGAGGAGGAGTTAGTTCCCAGCATAGGAATCCAAGAGTTAGATGATGCAGCAGCAGATTGTGGACAAGACAAATCTGCTGCTAAGAAAAGAGATGATATTGCCGCAATTTTGTAACGTCTAACTCTAAATATCGAAAATTATGTCATATCATAGGTAGTCTCTAATATCAATACCACAGCTTCAACCATTTTAACCCCATCAGTTCCATTTACTGGTTCAGATAATTATCTGAAAAGTATTATCACTGAATTGGTGAATTGTATATTACATGTATTTCTTTGTCATCCTGTGCTCAAATGATTTCACACTTAGGGTCAATAGACCAATGCTCGTACAGAACCAGTGCTCGTACAGAACTATACAAATCTATTAGGAAGGATTGGAGACTATGGTGCTGTACGAGCACTGGTCCTGTACGAGCATGGGTCTACTGACTCTATGTTTCCAGACATGCAAAAATATATAAGATTGTCATAATCATAAGCAAAATATATAAGATTATCACAATCATATTCATAAGAAATATTGTATTATTCTTTGAGTTTGGGTTTAAAGGCCCCGTCAACTATAACTATAACCAGGACCACACAGTACACATGTAGATATTGTTTGAATTTCCTTTAGGCTTCCTGGTTTACGCATGGCTAAAACTACATTAAATTCTAGCAAGGACTTCTGGTAGTAAACCTATTGTAATCTGAGTTGAAGTCTTTACAAGTTAAATTATACTGAAATTGTTTTGAGATCAGTCTTAAGTTGATAATGTGTTTCTGAATATCTAATCTATTACACCATTTCTGATTTTTCCAAAATTGATCAAAATATTTTTTAATAACTTATAAGGATGTGTTTGACTGCTGTTACAGGGAATGCACACAATGCATATTGCATACTGGCAAATGTACAATAGTATGTTGGTATTAACTAAATTGTGTTTGTAAATTGCAATTGCAAGTTTTAAGAATGTATAATATAATATTTGATTTTTTTGCTGTGGAAAAAATCTATCAGAAATTATACTTAAATTGTTTTGAGATCAGTTTTAAGTTGATAATGTATAAATTGAGTGTGTTTCTGAATATCTAATCTATTAGTATACCCTTTCTGATATTTCCCAAATTGTTCAATTTTTTTATCAAATGTTTGCATGTGACAGACAAAATGTTATAACATACATTTTGTGGGGGATCATTGACCATGAAATGAAATAACTATTTAGACCTACTGCATGAAATGAAATATTTATTTCCAAAATATAAAAATAGGCTATACAGTTTAGCAAAAAATCAGAAACTTGTGAAACTGATAGCTGAGGAAGAGAAAACTATTTCTCAGTGATAGTTGTCAGGAACTGTTCAAACAGGTCGTTCCTGCGTCTCTCCTCCCGAGCTATCAGCTTCAGCTGTTTCCGAATTTTTTTATTTTGTTTTTTTGAGTCCTTTACGAAGGACTCTGCCCAAGAAGGCATATCAGACTTCCGCTTCCTTGAGGGAGTCGGAGTCTGGCTCTGGCTCTGGCTAGGGGCTGGTGCAGCAGCTGTTCCAGCTGGTCTCTCTTCCATCAGCTCCAAACTGAAACTGGCCCCAGCAGAAATAATGCATGGCGGGTTGACCGCCGGGTCTTTCTCCAAGACTGGGGCCAGCAGATCCATGTACTCCCAAGTTGATCTGCCTCTTCCAGTCAACTTGTTGCTGTCTTTTATTTTCTTGTACCTGCAATGTTAGATAACGTTGTTTCAATGATATTAGGAAGGAGTGGCAGATTGTGTTCCTGTAATTTTTTGTTTGTTTGTTTGTTTCTTTCTTTCAACTCACTCCTTTCCCACCCCAAGCACTTTCGAACATACCTACTGGTGAACGGTACAAAAAAATGGCTCTTGATTAGTATTGTTACTATGTCTGCTAAATGTACTACATGCATATGTTACTTTTATGCTAGAAAGAGAGATGGTTATATAATATATGCCATGCAGTGCAAAGTTTACTCTAAGAAATAACAGGCGGTGTACATCTGTCCCTATAAAGTTTTAATTTAATTGTTTATTTCTCTGCTCAGGGCTTGAGAACACAGCAGCTGTTGTACATAAAGGATGGATAGGCTGGTAGATCGATGTTCTCCCCTGACCTGAGAAGTCCCCCTTGCCTTTTTCTTTCTGTTTTTTTTGTTTGTTGTTGATTAAACAATATATGGATCAGAACGCAACAATGGCATATTAGATCAAATTTTAGTTCATCATATACCGGTATTCAGTTCTGTGGAATCCACACACTCGCAAAACATTTTTGTCAAATTTTGTTGATTTTAAGATTTGGATATTGATTGACAGCATAAATTTCTATGATTATTATTATTATAACCAAATAAAAACCAACTGTTGCATAATGCTTGGGATGAATTATCATCAACAGCCATGGAACAATTTTTCACCCCTCCATGGCTTATATGCTTTTAAAATAAAGGTGATAAAATGTAGGTTCAGTATCACTGCCTGAAAAATCAAAATGTGAAAATTAGGGATGATGAGTAGAACAGGTCATTTTTTTAAAAATACCTCTCTTTCAAGCCTCGCCATTTCTTGTCCACCTCATCTGCTGTAAACTTCTGGCCACCTTTCTCATTTAATGCTCTGGCTACCATCTGCCAAACATCTTTTTTTTTCAGCATGTGATTGCAGAAATCTTTTTGATGTTTTTGGAAAAGATCGATCAGCAATTTCACTTTTGCTGATGTCCAACCTTGAAGAATGAGAAACAAAAAATGAAATTTACACTCAGCTGTACTAATTTCATTTCCTATCATAAATACATTTGTGTAAAATTATATCAGTTTAACTATGATTAGACTTATTTGTAGCACCATGTAGAGGATATATCATTGATTTATTTTTTTTATTTTGGGGGGGGGGGGGTATTTTTGTGTGTCTGTGTGGTTTGGGGTGGGGGTGGTTGTGAAAAACTAAAAGATGACATTGACAACCAAGAGCAAGTAAGTCATAGAACTCTAAATGTACCGTAATTGTTTTATATATATTATATGCCACATAAATCTTTAATTATGTCAATCTAGTAATACATCCATAACACTATGTTACTCGTAAGGGACCGTTCACAAATGACGTTAGGTCGGGGGGGGGGGGGAGGCAGTGAAAAGTTGACATGGGGGAGGGGGGTGTTCCTTACAAAGTTGACATCAATCATGGTGCTCTCTAAAAGGTTGGGAAAAAGAAAAGTCCAATGAAGAAAAAATATTATAGACCACATTTTCTTGGCCTAAAATTATGTTTGTTTCAATTATTTTGATTGGTTAAAGTTGTTAATAAATAATTTGACAGTTCAGGTATTTCTTTGTTGTATTCTTTTATATACAATAGTTTTTATTTTTATTTAAAATAAATATCAAATATAAAAGGTGTATATAAAATGCATCCTGTAAGTGTACGGGTTCTATCTAGATGTCAAAAACAATGTACAATTTGGTTGACGTCAACTTCGGGGGGGGGGGGGGGGGTGTCCATGGGAAAGATGACAAGGGGGGAGGTGGGGTTCATTTTTGGCCAAATTTTAGCTGACGTCATTTGTGAACGGTACCTAATGCTTAAATGTTTCTGCTGCATAAGAATCTACATGTACATACAATAATAAAATTCATCTGGATTGAAAGCAGTGATAGACTTTGTTGTGGTCTTACTGTTAATACATGTATTTTATCTGTCCTTTTTGTGATGAACAGCTGAAAGTAATATTGAGTTAATAATTAACTATTTTGTAACTATTGCTGCAAACAGTATTAAATGCATGCAATTGAAGAGTTGTATGTCAACATGAATTTCAATGGTATTTTCTATCTTCATTTGTTTCATGTTTTAGAACACCATTAAATAAATGAACCCTTAGGTACCTGTACTTCATCAAGAAAAACACTTCCTCCTTTTTTCTTTTAATTTCATAATACAATAACTGCCTGGCTTTTATCTTGGCAAACATCTTGGCACACCACCCCTCATTGCGTCAGCGTCATTCCGCAATCGCCTAAGTCGATTTTTGTAGGTTTTAAGCTAATGTGTTCACTAAAACCAGCAGGCTTAGAGGCAACTTTCAGTAAAAATTTTGTATTGATTCGTTGTCTCATTCCTACATTTTAACGAAAAAATCAAAACTGCCAAGATCAACTTAGACGATTGTGGAATGATGATGGCGATTTGCTTTGTGTGCTTATTAACTTACTTTTCTTAGTATCATCAGTATCATTATTATATTCTGATGACCCAGATGTTGAGGGAGGTGGTGAATCATCACCTGGCGCATGTATGTCCACGACTTGTCCTAGATTTTTTGGAAAAAAGAAAATAAGTAGCCTGGATTTTGAAACAGGGAAAAAAATTAAAGTGTCTTAAAAACTTAATAACCATTTTAAGGGCAACATTTTCTCAAAATGTGTCATATCAACAGGCTCTAATGATGAATGTTGTAAAGAAATATGTAAGCTGATGTGTAGAAAATTATATTTTCAATAATTACAAATTTCAGAATAGCTGGCCAAAGTGTCTGCATAATCATTCCTGAACAGATAATATAATATTAAAAAAAAAACATGTATCTACATTTTAATTTTCTTCATGTCGTTTATTTTCCTAAATGTGTCAGTGTGTAATGATGCAAATTATGAACTTACGATACCAAATTAAAAACACAAGAACAAATCAACTTAAATTACCATCAATCTCCTGAAACAGGACACCATGCACCACACCATACCCTCCGACTGTGATTTCTTTTAAAGAATCATCAGATTCTGGCAACTTAAGGCCAAGTTGTTTAACTTTGGCCTCAAATATGCCTGTACTGTAAAATAGACCATCAGCTGTGAATATATAATATAAGGTGACATTCATTGAAATCGATTTGCTAATTACAATTATAGTGTAAATTGTAATTAATATGGAGGTGAATAAAATAAATAAATAAATGAAAACAAACTGTCCATAAATCCCATGCAAATATTAGCAACCAAATTAGCTTTCCCTCATTGAAGGGGCATACCCCTCTACACACTTGAAATACCGGTACTCTGAAACATTATTGGCGACCTTGTTGAACACAATGCCTGATAAAATGATGGATCTTCACAACTCAAATCTTTCTACCCATACAATCAAGTCACATGCGCTGCAAAGGGCCAAAGGAAAGGAGGGCTAAAGACAGAGTGCTTTTCACCACCACTTTAATATGTGGGAAGGAATTCCGTACGAGATCCGCACTGTTGCCGACAAAGCGCCAAAGACCAGAAACTAACACAACTACCCCAGCCCCTTTTCGCCTGAGTAGTCAATCTGACTACCGCCCATTGATACAAACTGACTAGACCCTCACGCCCCCAACATTGCTTTTTTTCCAATGACAATTGGATAAACTAACAAAATTAATAAGTACCGAAAAAATATATAGGGTTTTTTATCAAAAAGTGCGGATCTCGTAAGGAATTCCTCACAATATGTGATTTTTAGTACATAAAACACATTTCTAACACGGGGAAACGAATATGTAACAATATATAAAGGACAAATTTACTTACGCCCGTTGAGGAGGTTCATTTCGGTCTCTGTGCACAAACAATCGAAAAAATAGCCCTTCACGGTTTTCAGTCCTATGGGCGCCGCCATCTTGGATCTGTTAAGGCAGGCACGTCGATGAGCCGCCTCGCTTCGCCAGCAGGCAGCCTGTTCGCTAAACGGGCAGGCGATGATCGTTGAACGCATCGCCGGCAGGCAAAGCCAGGCGCCCGCGCAACTGAACGGCCCTCTGCAGTAGACCACGCCGTGGACTGCTCATCCGGACAAACATCCCGTATCCATTTAATATTAATTAAATGATCCCATAAATTCTATAAAGCTATCAATTAGTTAAAAATACAGATGGTATAAGAATATATATTATTTCTGTTGTGTTTTTTCTCTAAATGATCTTGTCCTGGCCTTTTTGTTCTATAAGCCGCACGAAAAGTAGGTCAACTTCTATCTCGAGCGATCACCATTTTCTGTCGTGGTAAAAATTCCTGTTTTCCTTGCCTTATTTTTATTTATATAATATTTTTGTTTTCCGTTGATTAGATATAATTATATCATGTAACTTAGTACATACAGCCTACCATTATGGAACATGTGATTCAATGATACATCTTGCAATTTTTAATACTTTTCACCGACTCAAGCAATGTGAAAACTTATACAGAGATTCCAGGTAAAGATGCACCTGTCTTGTGGATTTCCTTTTATTATACGTCTGTAGCACATAAGATTACATTGAAAATATCTGAAGTGTACAATAAGTGAGGTGAAATAAATTATTTTGACGAATTCAAGATTGGTAGTTGTTCGATGATAGAATATCCGGTTCATAAGACAAAATGAAACTAGTATCCATATTAAATTGATTGCTGTTGAAATAATGAGTTGGACATTCACAGGCATCGAAACACATTTTGTACTTTCCAACTGTCTTTAAATATTCCGAAATTTTGCATGACTTTTTGTAAGAAAAAATTCACACGTTTGTAAGGACCGCAGCAAACCGCTTCATTAGCAACCACATGCCAAATACATCCAATGAAATCTTGTTATTTCAAATAGCCGACCAATGGTAATGTTTTCTGAAATCTTTCGAACAATCCCGCACTTCCGAACGTGTTCTGGCATTGGATGTGATCATTGACGAGTTCTTGCATGTCCTTTTTTCTATGTTTGTGAGCCACCATCAGAGAGCAAGTCAAAATGACTTCCAGGCAGATGGTAAGTCAGTGTGGCGAATGAGCGGTCAATATGGTAAAAATATCAGACAATTTCTCTCAGTTATAAATTACAATTCATTTTCTGATTTTGTGTCGCCTTATTCTATTCAAATATAAACAATGATACTGCCTGGGACGCTATACTGTATGAAACACTGTTCTGCTGGGCTGTTGTTACCGTTACTGTGAAGTGAGGGGAATAAATAAGAAGCGGTTGCGGATTGAGAATATCAAAGGAGAAAGGTACGGACCAGGGTTGGTTAATGAACTGTAGTGTGCACCATTAGCCTGCATGAATTCAAATTTACGAAAAAAAATCTGCCTGGATGGAGTTTGTGAAATGACCGGCTAAAGTTCTTCCCTTTTACTTTACTTCGATCCTGAACAGCTGCCTTTGAAGCAACGAGCTCCAACATGCATGGTCAAAATAGGCATAGGCTAGATCATTGGTTTTCCGCTTCCTCGTCAAGATAAGGTTATTCAATATTTATGGATGGGCAGTATTTGAGCCAGAAGTAGAAGATATAGATCTAGATCTAGATCTTAATGTAGATATATAGATCTAGATCTAGATCTAAATAACGCATCTCTTTTTTATGCAGGGAGTAAAATCTTACTTGATGATGCATGAAAATTAGCCTACCCAACCACTAGTCCTCCTTTCATACAACAGGGTTGATTCACTGTGTATTCTGCATTCATCAAGAAAATGCCACGAGACAGAGACCTGTTCTTTTCCCAGACTGAGATTTTTAATATTAAATTGGCAACCATTATTTGCCACTGCCAGCATTATCGGCGGATACTGCCCAGGTTTATCTGCGAACAGTAATAGCAGATAAAGCGCAGGTTTATGTGCGGGTGTTGTTAATTACAAAAAAAACAATCTGGATTTATTCCATACTGTTGTTGTAGCCTATAAGTATAAAAATATAAAAAAAACATGTTATAAACAGATTGGACGTAGGCCTATATTTTAAAAAAAAAAAAGAAAAAACTGCCCTGCTGAGAATCAATCAATCCCCCGACTGGCAGGCAAAGATGCTAATCACTCGCTAGTGAGGACCCTACTAGTAATTCAGTAATTGTGAGGGAATACTTATGAAATTTAAGCATGACTAAACGAAGAAACCCATCTACAGATTAGTCCTGGACCTTTGTATCCATTTAATCGATAACATTCCATTTTTTATTCAGAAAAGCCTCTCCAATTTTAATCATGCCGTCGTTTTCAACACATTAGCTATACAAATGTTGATCAGGATGAACGGAATAAGGGAGGAAGATGGAGAAGGGTTTGAATTTGGGGAGACCACTCACAAATACAAAATTTATGCTGGCGAGAAAAAAAAAATTCTAGGGGAAATTTTACTCGCCAGTAAACACTTCACACTGAATTTATAAAGTTCCATTTTAGATCTAGGCCCATCTACAAAACACATTTTGACAACTTTACTGAGGAAACAATTGCACACAGATGCTTGCCACTTTGGCCTATATTTTTATTTGAAATTTTGTTTTATGAAGCTCAGAGAGGTAAGCTAAAAAAAAAAAGACATGAAAGGCACAGAAAGACTTGTTATATTGCTGATGTGCGATAAAATCCAACCTCAAACACAACTGAGCCCTACGACAACTCATTTATTGTTTTTGCCGGCTTCAGAAATCATGATTTATTGTTTACAAAATTTGGAAAGGGTTCAGTTCAGTACATCCAGTCAACCCATCACTGACACTATCCTTATCCCTATCCCCAAAACTTTAGTTTGTGGTTAAAGGGGATGGGTTGGGGATACAATTAGATGTAAAAGATCAGCATGTAGGGATCTTGACTAGGTGGTTGAGAGGTACAGAAATCTATCTCAAATTTTAGCTTGGACTATAAAGTGTGCCATTTGGCGAAAAGGGCAAAAATATACACACAAAGGGGGAGGTCTTCCCCCCGTCCGCGCCACTTACCAAAAAGTTAAACATAATATGATTATAATATAAGCTTAAACAACCTGCATTGGAATGGTCAGATGGGCCTGGGGGCGTGAAGGTCTAGTCAGTTTGTATCAATGGGCGGTAGTCAGATTGACTAATCAGGCGAAAAGGGGCTGGGGTAGTTGTGTTTTCTTGACTGGCGTAGATGGGCGGAAGACCTTCCCACAAAGGAAAAAATCCAAAGTTAATGTTATAATAAAAGCAATAATATGAGTCTTTTACGGAACCTTGGTACAGCTTTTCCCCATTTTCATTGGGTTCAGTATTGGCTCAGTTAGTTGTCGATGTCTAGCATTGTGGTCCTAGAGTTGTCGCATCATTATATATCAGCAGATATATCAAAACACTTTTTTATGGTATTGGTCATTTTATATTTTTATCATGAGCAGTGTTCCCGATGACATGACGCAGGGAAAAATCCACACAGAGTTTTACTGACGCACAAATTACAAAATTTGGGGGTGTCTGTGCGTCATGAAAGTCCGGCTTTCCGCAGAAGTGCGACTGTGTGATTATCGCGGTGCAGTGTTCTCAGAAACGGCAGATATTTCTCGGAAATGCGTTCATGCGTGCCTCTGACTTAGGCCTAATGCGTTGAGAGTTGCGGCCCTTCCTCTTCTCGCGAAATATGATTAGTTTTTCTGTTTTGAATGTTTTCATGGCGAATTATTCAATATCTGACAATGACTCTCACAATTTACAGCTGAGAGTCATGATGACTCTCACAAAAAAATCCTGTAGGGAACACTGATGAGTATTGCTTTATTTACAGAGTACAAATTCAAGACCAGTTGAAATGGACAACATGGACAGCAACTTTACAAGGAAGATGAAAACTACAGCAGAGCATGGTATTTCACGCTTGACTCTTGGAGAAATTGGAAATCGTGTATCTGCCATCACAATAGACACTTCTAAAGGTGGTGCTATCAAGAAAGAAATTCTACAAACCGGAGGTGAAATCTTAACAAGGGCTCGTACTGCCAAATCCAGGCTGCCAGCTGCTGATTCTGGTCTGACAATAAAAACTCAAGATGACAACACCCATCGTCACAGGCATGTGTTAGAGTCCAAAGGCCATCCATCATCAGTCAAAACAGATGCAGTAAGTAGCATTTTGAAATATCAAGCAGTGTAACATATTCATCAAATCTTTTGCGACTGAATAAAGCGCAATGCAGCATTCAGTTAGAAAAGGCTAATGATATGGAAGTGTTGTGGGTCAAAATATATTAGACTTAGCCAGAAAAGCTGGGGAGGGAATGTGAGCTTTTAAGTTTAGGTACAAAATCATTCATGCAAAGGGAGATACTTATCCAGGAGAAAATATTTGCATAGCTGCTTTTCTTTGAAACAGTTTGTCTACTTCACCCATCTCTACCATTTCCAAACAAGTTAACTGCAGAGGTAATTATAATTGTAAATTTTATCGGCCCAGAAAAAAATAAAGCAAACACAGAATGTTGTAACATCCTCTATTCTATAAGAATTATATAACTTGTTTTTGACACCTTGTTATTAGCTATCATCTGTGTATTTCCAAGGAATGTGCTCCAGTGAAAGTAGAATGGATGCCTGGTCAAAACCTGTTGCCGAGTGCATCTCGAATCACGGAAGGCGATGTTGCATTATATGATGCCATGAACCAGCATGCTGCAGCTATGGATGTTAGTGATGATGGATCAGATGCCTTTTCAAAAGCACATTTTAACGAGCAGATAGAAGATATTGATGCTGAAGACAAAGACAATCCACAGCTTGTCAGTATATATGTCAACCCCATTTACTCATACATGAGGCAACTTGAGGTAAACATTATACAAGATCAAAAGATTCATTCCACACATAAAATTCACCTCACAAAATGGCTCTGCTACACACTGACTAAAATTCTTCAAATAGTTGTATTGAATGATACTATCAATATCATGTACATTGGCCAAAAGGTAGATTTGTCTTTCCTTTTCCTTTGCATTTTGTTGTATCGTTTCTGTATTATTTTCTACGCATCATTGCAAAATTCCAACTTTTTCTTTAACACATTTTGACTCTACTCTGTTGGCGTGTAGACAAAAATTTGAACCTATCAACAAGCAAGATACTGAAGAGAATAAAAGTCTTAATTCTCATAAGACACAGCGCCGAAAACCCGGTCGTTTAGTTTGGCCACCGAGCGCCCTACTGGGTCATCGCGACCGGGGTCAGCGACGGGCCACTACACCTGCGACGGGCAGCGCTTTGCGCGGGCGAATTAGATCTATTATGATTTATCACCTTGCATTGTAACCAGGGCCGTCAGAATAACCATCTTGACGCACGTGAGACGTAAGGCTTTGAATTTTGCAGTGTGAAAAGTAGAAGAAGATAGCTTTTATAGTTTTGTAATGGCAAGTAGGGAAAAACTGTACATTTTTGCTGAAGAATATCTAATACCTACTCATTTTAAAGTTACATAACAAAAAAAGTGCTCAACACAAGGCACCAAAATTACAGTCAAATGGAGGACAAGACATGTGTTCATGCCCTGACGAAAAGGCATCGTTGTCGGTGGAATAGTAATCCACATACAGATGATTTATTTTACATCTGTACTCAGTAGTGTCAATATTTACATCCCAAAACAAGCCGTATATTTTATTATACATTGTTCTTCAAATACAGCATGATTTAAGTATTATCCTAAGCACAATAATGAGTATGGGCAGCATTTTTCAAGTTGTTTTGCGACTGGCGTGGTCAGTACTCAGCGATGGCGCAATTTGAAGAATATGTGAAATCAAAACTTGCGTGAGTTTCTCCATTCTGTACGTCAGTGATTTCTTGAACGCGTTTCTCGCTTTGCTAGTGGCTGTTGACTAATCGCTGTCTCTTGCTCTCCCGGCAGAGGCAGGCCCAAAACCATATTGTTTTATGAATGAAATGCAGTCATGTTCTAATGTATGTTGCTTTGGAATGACTTTATTTCGAAAATGCCTCCCGAGCAATGTCATGTAGGTCTCTGTTGCTGTTTAAATTACAGGAGTCGATGCTTCCGCCCCGTGTGCACTATGTACAACATTACGAATTTGACTACATGATGTGATTGCGCTGGCCGCTGTTTCATCAGTGATTGTGCTTACGTCGGTAGTATTATTGACTGAATTTATGTCAAGGTCGAGACTGTTGCTAGGCAATTCTAGGCGTTGAACGTTTCATACAATCTTCAAATGAGACAGCGTTGATGCATACTACACTGGTTGACTGTTTTATGACTATCAAAAGAACACCAAATCATTCCGCCTCGGCTTGCTAGCTCTCGCACGTTCTTTACTGAAGTAGAGTTGAAGTGTTATCGGTTATTCTTAACGAGCACGTACGACGGATAAACTTCAAATGTCTGTCATTTAAATCGTCACTGATGTCTTCCTTTTGAGTCGTTTCTGCGTTTTGTCGCATTTTCCATTCCACAAATTCTTCAAAGTTTGTTGAGTGAAGAAAATGTCTTCCACATGTATGGGTCACAGTGTAGTTGATGTAGAATGAAACGCATCAGCAGAATAATACACCAGCAATAGGATGTAAACTGATATTGTCCAGCAACGAGAGTTCCGACAAGCGAGAAATGTTCAGGTATGAAACGGGAAAAGCTCTGTAACACAAAAAACCAAAGTTCATGGCAATCTATTGAGCCGTTTGGAAGCAATCAATCAAGAAATACACCACTTAAAAAACAATTTTTAGTGAATTCGGGCATATTATAAACACACAATAGCATGAAAACGGGACATCGCACTGACATCGGATTTTCACAGACTGAGAGAAGAGAAGTTGTGCTTTTGTATTTTAGCGGCATTTTTGGTGTTATAAGTGAAGAAATTAGAGTTAATTAAGTCGTAAATACGCCCGTGTCATCACTAGCGGCTAGTCTGTAACTGATGCCGTAGCCCGCGGCGTGTGGCCTCGGCGTACCCCCCGATTAGATGCGGTCAGCGTGCGATTTTATGGGTGGCCCGGGACCGAACTAAGTGGCTTGTTTTTGAGTGGAATTCGGCGCTGTGAAGAACATCCAAATAAAATATGAAATATCAGGGAACTTCAGCTTAAAGGCATTTAACCCTAGTCCACGTAAAGCCTCATGCAGGGATAGCCGGTGGCAAGTCAGCCAATCGTTCACGTGTTGACACTACCTTGGCAGTTGGGTCATTGTGAATACATGTTTTATATTCTTTTTAGCACACAATAACAAAAATATGCTGGATAATCAAAAGTGATCCCTATAATATTTGGATAAAGTACTTTTGATGCGATACAATAACTTTTATTGTTAAATAGATAACTCATAATAAAGGATGTTTTGCATTTACATTCCATTTAAAACAGAGGTCTGGGCTTTTTTGTCCCTGATTTAGGCCATATATTGTATAGGTGCACAGATTATTTTTTTTAGCCATGCTATAAAGTACTTGCAACATTTATCATAACAATGCCTCTCCCTCCTCCACTGTTTTAATCCCCGACCTCCATTATTTTTTATTTTCTAAACACAACCTTCTTGATGACTATGGCAGGAGATTTTGCCTCCACCTTGTGTAGTACATACATATACTTTAAGTTTAATAAAAGTAAAGCAACAGAAAATCTTTCTGATTACCACTTTAGATGAAGAAAGTAACCAACAACAAAGTCAGTCATTTTCTCCCAGTTTTTCCCAATGAAAAACGGACTGACAACTACCCCTATGCAGCATTCCCCCTTGTATTATTATTGTCGTAATCAGACGATGCCATTTTGTTAGTAGGGGTGGCAGGATGGATAAACAAGCGAAATCAGCACAAAAAAAGATGATCAGTGGGAGCCATCAAGAAAACAAAACAGGAGACTATACGTATACATTAAAGTGGCCTTCCGCAGGAGGAGGGTTAAGAAGTTCCTAAACATTAAATATCAGCTGACATTATCCAATACTGCCGAATAATTTTGGATACTGGCAAACAGACTGAATTATAGATAAATATTTTCTTCCTGGTGGTCACAATGTTCATTTTTCCTTCATTCTATCCTCAGAAAAAGTACAGCATTAGAGCAAACATGCTGGAAGGCACAGATATTACTGGGAAGATGAGGGCTATATTGATAGACTGGTTGTGTCAGGTTCATAACAGATTTCATCTACTACAGGAAACCCTCTATCTCACAATTGCCATCATTGATAGATATTTACAGGTATGGCAATGTTGAATCTTTCCTGTTTTTGTGTAAAATGATGTAGTGCCAAGCTGGCCATGAGGTTATTTCTTTGGGGCAGAATCCTCAAATCTATTGTGAGTCCACTGATGAACATCCTTTATCATGCATAAAACTTAATAAAATATGCCATGCAAAAAATCCTGAACCAGAAGTTCTTGGTTACAGTGGTGGCAGGATCACTGAATTGGTCATACTCATGGCAATTCAAAGGAAACCTGTGTATGTGTTGGGAGGGGGGGGTTGCATGTGCATCCTCTGGATGGATGTTGTCATATATGTACTTGCATCTTGGTGAGTAAAACTCATTTCATGAAATAGGCCTTCTGTGGAATGGAGATAACTGGATTGCCATTCTTATGTAGTGAAAATATCAAACAACAAATACATAAAATCTCATGCCACTTTTTGCTTGGGATGACAAATGTACAAAAGGGTGTGAAAGGCGCAAGTCCCATTAAGCAATTTATGAAAAGGCATAACATTTATGAACATATTATTTTTAAATTTCATTACACTATAGTATAGTGTCTTTTGGAAAGGGTGGTTGTCAACTAGTCACTCTAAAGAAAACAGGGATCACTCACTCCTTAGTCTTGTCATAACATCTTTCATGTTTGGGCCTTTCATAGCATAGCCGGCTGCAGCACACAAATTACAATTGTGCAGTGATAAATATGGTAGATTCAGTTCCATAGGTCAGTGCTTATCTGACTCTGAGTAGTGCAAGATGTGGTTAAAACCATTAGTGTGATCTTGGGTTTAGAAAAGAGGTCTCAAAGGCAGTCATGTAAGAGGATGCAGTTGATGGCAGGAGGGCTACCTCATAGTCATAGTAATGATTTTTTTGCAAGTGGAGTTGAGTTTCTATACCTAAGAAATTTCATTTGCATTCAACATTTTCACTGTATTTCTGAACTGTCTGAATGGACTACATATTGGCATGTGAATGGAGGTTTTCCAAATTATAATATATATATATGATTTTCTGAATTTACAATGAGTGTTATCAACACTTATTTTCCACAGGTAAAACCATGCTCAAGGAACAGGTTACAGCTTGTTGGAGTAACTGCAATGTTGCTTGCTAGCAAGTATGAGGAAATGTATGCCCCTGAAGTAGCTGACTTTGTGTACATAACTGACAATGCCTATACCAAATTAGATGTTCGAGAAATGGAACAAGATATTCTCCGCACCCTGGATTTCAGTTTTGGACGTCCTCTTTGTCTCCATTTCCTGAGGCGGAACTCAAAAGCTGGACAGGTTAGAGTAAAGGGGGACAAGGGCTTGGTCACAGATGTTATCTTGAGTTGACACAAATGTCACAGGTTACATCCAGTAATATATTTCTTGCGTACTTTAGTGAAACTTCTTGATTCAGGGGAAAGTAGACTTATCAAAATATTTCATCCATATTCTTAGATGATTTGTTTGATGGGGAAAGGCATGACATCTATACTACATATATTTGTGGACTTGAGATTTTTCGTTGCAAAAGGCTTCTGAACCACTCAACACTCAGACTTCAAATTTTATATGGTGCATCAGAATGGATGTAAGGGTGCACAGTTTTTAATAGAAGTCTCAAATCGGTGTAGTTTTTTTTATTGGAAATTTATTGTTTCGCCATCATTTAGATCTATTTCGAGTCATGGTTCGCCATTTTAAGGCTTCGTTATCACTTCCTACGATGTGTTCACTATCAAACACACTAACCCGTGCGCAAATCATGCTATTGTACGGGATGCGCAGGGTGTCAACTCACAAAGGCAGAGCAGTAAGACTTATTCAAAAACAAACAAACAAAAATAAAATTAACAAAAAGGAACAGGCCAGATGAAGCAGGTCCATAATAACCACCCAGAACTGAAACCAATATTCAAACCGATTTATCCCGGGCAGCTAGTATATATATATATATGGGTCAGTGCAAAAAAGCTCCAATAGAAACATGGACAGAGGGACTGAAAAATGTACATCACACAAAAGGGAAAAGACACATATTCTGTGACACTTTAACCATCTTTGTTTTAGATTTTACAAGTTTTATGGCTGTAAGTGTTCTTAATTTGGTGAAATGGGATGATTTTCACATGAAAGTGAAACGTGTCGGACATTACTGTGATGACAGAAAAGTAGCAATAAAGTCACTAATATGGCAAAGAATGCACATTTCACCTGTAATTGAGTGTTAAAATCATTACTGTTAGCCAAAAGTTTCAATGATGTATAAAAGAGTGCACTTAATGCACAAAAAATGCTGCTCTTTTGTAGTCACAGTGACGTCCGCCACAAAAGGCAAAATTAAAGTTTTTACAGTGTTGTTAATGACAGATTTTATCATGCACTGCTGCTCCTATCGAGACTTGATTTAAATTTACTAATTTTAGCGGTTAATTTGGATTTATAATTGCTACTATAAAAATTAGATAACTTTGTTTATTTTGTGTTGGACGTTACAGGATGACAAACATTGAAAAGTAATGTAATTCCCCATTTTTAAGCAATGTCACAAATCCCAGACTGGGAGATGCGATGGTTATAACAGGACAACAATCACGAACGAACAAGTATAACACTTAACAGAACAACCCATCAGACTCACACATTTATTAACATAAATATAAAGATAAGGATAACAGTGCAATTACACACATACATTATATTCTTCAAGTTAACTGCCGTCCACGGCCTTCTTCTGTAAGCACACTTCCTCGGGTCCACAACCCGGTAATTACTCTAAAGACACCTCGGCCTCAGCCTCTCCACTCAGGGTCTTAATGACACACTAATATTCTTTCACACCACAGTCTCTCAATAGCGCCTCCCCATGGCAATACACCTTAGCCTCCTATACACTTCACGTGGCCATAGCACGTTAATACTTCAATTCACATGAATATCTCATTCGCACAGTAATACATCCATGTCACAATAGCACATCTTAATAGCACATTCACAATCCTATATACATCCCTGTCTGTGGCCAGACTGCCACGACTCATGTGCTGCGACTGTCCTACACCGACAGCTTCACTCCTGGCCTATGTGTGGCCTTCGGCCCTATGCTGGCCTATCCCCTGTGCTCACCGTAGGCGGCGCTTCGGCCCGACCCCGGCACCTACAAAAATAACATTACATTGGTATAATACCATACCATTTCTAATCACTTCACCCCTCATTACAACTCATGAAGCGTACACACAATAGTTCACATTTCACTCACCAAACATCTTACGGTAACACCTCCACCGTATTACACCCTACTCACTCTCGCTACAAATCCATGAAGCTAACTTCCATCTATCGCTCATGGCGCACATTGCTATATACAGTATCAAGGACTTCCACATTCCTCACATATACTTATTTACATCATGGTCGTAGACGAATATAATACATCAATCATAATTATCAATCATCGTTCCACCTACCAGTCATCACTGGAAACACTGTCACAATCTCCCGACTGTTCTCACTTACGTCCGTCCCCTGGGACCTTCTAACTTGCAGTGATAGTAGTACAGCGCTCTCGCCTCATGCAGACCCCCCCACTCACAACATGCACGCTTTTCATTACCCGTGGCCGTGGGTTAACTTTACTCTACCCCCTTCCCCCGTAACTACTGATCCCAGCTCACCTGCTCGTGACAAGCAAGTATTTAATGGTTAAATACGTTTGACAATACAATGGACATAATACTTCAGTTTGCATTGATTGTCACAAATCCCAGACTGGGAGATGTAATAGTTTATGACAGGACGACAATCACGAACAAACAAGTTTAACACTTAACAAAACAACCCCTCAGACTCACACATTTATTAAACATAATTATACATATAATAGCGCAATTACATATATTATATTATTGAAATGACTGCCGTACAACGGCCTTATTCTTACACACACGCTCCCTCGGATCCACAATCCGGTAGTTACTCCTAAAGGCACTTCGGCCTCAGCCTCTCCCCTCAGGGTCTTAATAGTACATTAATGATTCACTGGCACCGCAGTCTCTCAATATCACCTTCCTATTGTCATACGCCTTAGCACTCCCCTAGCACCTCCGCAGGGCAATAACACATTATTATTTCCATAGCCATCAACATGGCAACAACATAATATCAGTTCACTAGCCTATCAACATGGCAACAACATAGTATCTCATTCACTCTCATATCTACGTCCCTGTCCGTGGCCTGACTGCCACGACTTTATGTGCCTCCACTGTCCTACACTGACAGCCTCACTTCTGGCCTATGTGTGGCCTCCGGCCCTATGCTGGCCTATCCCCTGTGCTCATCGAGGTGGCTCTGCGGCCCGTCCCCGACACCTACAAGAATAATATTACATTGGTATAATACCCTACCATTTCTATTCACTCCACCTCTCCTTACAATCCATGACGCAGACACACACTAGTTCACCTTTCACTCACCACACATCTTACGGTAACACACTTCCATCGGAGTACACACTACTCACTCGCGCTACAAATCCATGAACTCACTTTCATCTATCGCTCATGGCGCACATTGCTATATTCAATATCAAGGACTTCCACATTCCTCACATATACTTATTCACATCATGGTAATAGACGAATATAATATAATACATCAATCATAATAATCAATCAACATTCTACATACCAGTCATAACTGGAAAGACTTTCTCCTAGTCTTCTCGACTGCTCCCTTTATGTCTGCCCGATGGGCTATTATTCCCAGATCCGCTCCCTGGGACCTTCTAACTTGCAGTGATAGTTATACAGCGCTTTCGCCTCCTTCAGACCCCCCACTCATGACATGCACGACTTTCTCACTTGTCTCCGTGCGTTAATTTTACTCTCCTCTCCCCCCGTAATTATTAACTATCGCTCACTCCACTCGTGACATCGATAGCCGAGATAATTTGGATGGGACTACAAAAATTAGATGACTTTATTTCTTTATTTTGTGCTGGACGTTACAGGATGACAAACCATGAAAAGTAATGTAATTCCGCATTCTTAAGCAAATATTTACTTGTTAAATATACAGTGACCATACAATGGACATAATACTTAGTTAGCAATGGCAGCCAAGATAATTTGGATTTATTATTGGGACTACAAAAATTAGATGACTTTATTTCTTTATTTTGTGCTGGACGTTACAGGATGACAAACCATGAAAAGTAATGTAAATCCCCATTTTTAAGCAAGTATGTAATTGTTAAATATGCAGTGACAATACAATGGACATAGTACTTCAGTTAGCATTGACAGCCGAAATAATTTGAATTTAATTCCAGTAAAATCAAGGATAATGCTATCATGATTATAGAAACTCTAGTGATGGTGGACATTCACAGTGCCAGATTTCTCATTTTTCATCCTGTGTTCATTGCTGGGACTGGGAAAATGCATTTTTAGGGAACATGTTGCAAATAAACTTATCAGAGCAAGAATTAGACAAAAAAGAGACCCAAAAAATGTTGGTCATTACAAACAGATAGAGGAACGTGTCGGACGTTACTATTATTTTAAATATAGAGTGACGACAAAAATTTCAATTTCTCTGGAGATTTGTTGTTGCATGTCTTCATCTTGAAAACACCATCCTGTGCTCCCCATATGAGGAGGACTACATAAAAACTACAAAAGACCTGTTTAGATGGACTGGGAAAATGAAATGACTGTATCCTTGCAATGTGGCTGGACGTTACGGTGTGACTACAAAATACATGATTTCTCAAACTTTCTTTGTGAAGCCTATGCAGCTGAAAACTGACCAGCCAAAGGCAACAATTCCCATTATTTGAAGGATAACATGTTATTGGAACACATGGTTAACCTGCTATTACATTGAGGTATTTCACAGTAGGCTCTTATTTTTTCATTAAAAGCGTGACACCACAAGCAACGTCCAGCCACTTTTTTTTTAACTAGCAATAAATCACTTACTAAGCCCATGCAGAAACTTTTTTTGTTCAGTATTGTCATCTTGATTTATCACTCTAAACAAAACATACCTGCCAGAATCCACAAATAAAACAAAATACCCTTTTATTTTGGTTTTTCTGAGGTCCCATAGAATGTGTCCATTTTGAAAATGTAAAAAATCAGTCATTTTCCAAAATCAAATTCAAATTCGAAGAAAACGAGAGAAACAACTGTGATCATCTTGCTCATGCAGGTTGTTGGATCAATTTTGAATAACCATGCACAAAGAAAACACAAATCGGAGCAAAAATGTCTGAAATAACACGATCACAAAAAGGCATATGTGAAAAACAGAGCTTTTTGGCATTGACCCATATATATATATCATAGGTCAGAATATTAGGAGGGCAAGGGCATGGTCATGGATGTTGACTTGAGATGGTACAAATATCAAAAGTTGAATCTAATAAAATACATTTAGTGAAACTTTCTGATAAATGGGAAAGTGTTTATCAGAGTATCCCAAAATCCATATTGTTAGATGATTTGTTTAACTGGGAGGGGCATGGCATAATCATGTGCCTCTATCTGGATGTGTCTTTGATGCTTGAGGTTATTTGTATTGAACTATTTGGTATGCTGTCTCATACAGGGGTGTAAATCTTAGATTTTCTCTGATTTCAGATTTTTTCATTTCGAGGATAAATTCCTAGATCTAGAGCTAAATCTATCCTTATTTTTAGTTATTTCAGGTTCTTTTTGTTTTCTTTATTCGCTGATAATATATTTTTTCAACAGTAACAAATCAAAACCTAAAAACTAAGAATAAAAACAGTTAATTTCACAACTACATTAATACTATTGTCACGACATTGGTTTGCTATTTGTACGACGAATTTTCAGAGAAAAATTCTCTGATGGACAAGTTTCCTTCACTATCGTTAGTCCAAGAATCTCCGAGGTTTCAGAAAAAAATTCTCTGACCCACGAAAATAGCCTAGCCCTAGCCTGGCGAGGAAATAGATGCAAGGGAAGTAACTCTTGTTTTTAGTTGCTCCTCGACCCCACCGAATCCTACGCGGCCCCTGGCGTTTCATTTTCAGAGAATTTTTTCAAATGTCATTTACACCCCTGGACGCGTAACCCTCAACACCTCTTTTCACGAACATGTCCCAATACATGATGTAAAATCACTTGCACTTGTACCTGTCGTTAGCTTTCCTTCAGTTACTGTTTTCTGAAGATTCTTTTCATGGTGGGATAACTTGAAAACCAGCTTTTATTTACGACTAACACATCATATTACAGGTGGATGCTACAAAACACACCTTGGCAAAATATTTGATGGAGCTGGCAATGATTGAATATGACATGGCACATATCAAACCCTCCCTTATAGCAGCAGCGGCCTTGTATTTGTCCATGACAGTATTAGATGGCTCAAGATGGGTAAGTTTTAGAGAGATTGCCTTGTTTCATTGTGGATCACACATGAATAGTTGGTGATAAGTCATCTTTACTTTTGACAGAATGGACAAGAGATTGCCGTGGATCACACATGAATAGTTGGTGCATAAATCATCTTTACTTTTGACAGAATGGACAAGAGATTGCCTTGTTTCATTGCGGATCACACTTGAGTAGTTGGTGCATAAGTCATCTTTATTTTTGACAGAATGGACAAGAGATTGCCTTGTTTCATTGCGGATCACACTTGAGTAGTTTGTAAAAATGTCAACTTTAATGAAAGATTCTCTACTCTTAGTATAATGTTTGTTTAAAAATAACTTTTCTGTCTCTATGCTTCCAAGCAGAAGGAAGGAATGGCCAGGGCTGGAAACTATATGAATTTGCAATAATTAAACAATGGTCAATACTGAATTTGAATAGCATAATAGGTACTGATCAGTGTATGCTAATTTTCCAATAGTAGTTTCATTGTGGTGTGTTATTTATTGTTCATTGTGATTATTTCAGACTTCAACACTGCGTTACTACAGTTCCTACTCAGAAGAAGACCTCATTTCTTTAGCCAAACGTTTGGCACAACTGGTGGTCAAGGCTGAAACAAACAAGCTTGCGGTAAGTCCTTTGAGTTGTTTTCATTGTATGACATAGATGGGGGTGGATACTAAGTTATTCTGTCTGGTCAGGTGTATAATGATGATTTCATTATCACTTCATAAAAGGTGTTGCATTCTTACCTGGGGAACTAGTGCTACTATACTGAGTTGTTGAAAGTGATACATGAATATATTCCAATCCAAAATCTTGAGGTCAATGTCACAAGTTCTGGAGTTAACTCAATTTGTTCTGTGGGTAAAAAAATTTTTTACACTTGCTGAGCAGTAGATTATTTTACTTTTAAGTATGGCATAATGGCCACAATTTTATGGCAAATATATATCAAAATTTAGATTATGTAAAGAGAGAAGGTTTCCAACAACTTGAATTTATATGAAATGTTACTTTTCATTCAGTGTTCATAGGGAATTATATTTTTAAAACATTAATTTTGGGCACGAACAGTTATCAGATTGCATAGAAATGTTATGAGAAAATCAAATTAAAATCAATTTTATGAAGGACCTGTAGGGATGCTTCTACCCACATGGAAGAATTTTTCAGATCTATATTATTTTGGACCATTTCTTTATTATCATCAGTATTGTCTGGACAAGTTCAACTTTTGAATTGTTGATAAAGCAAGTATGGAGAATGGCTAAATAGGGCAGGCAGAGCTCTTTTAACATTTGAAAATGGTTAATTTGTTACAGTTCCCTGTTCCCATGTGTACAGTATTACACACATAATATTCAGTTCTAGTAAAATGTTATAAATCACTGGCTGGACAGTGTAAGGCCGAAAATATACTAAGACCAGTTTGGAGGCAGCAGACTTGAGGATGAAGATCAGGCATGCCTCAATTACAAATGAAATAGGTTGGAATGCAGCACTCTGTCTGTCAAGACAGATGGCCCGGTAACCGGATATGGCAAAAATTTCAGGCGGGACATGAAATCACAAAATCTAAAGTCTCAAAATGTAACTTTAATCATGTTTTTTATGCCAAATTTGAATTCAGGGCATTAAAAAACCATCCGGGTGCAAGGAATTTGCGATTTTCGGCTATTTAAAATTTAACTCACTCGCTGCCGGACCCGAAAAAGTGCGGTAAAAATTTCGTATACCGCTTGCTGCTGAAAAATGCCTGGCAGCGAGTTAATAAAAAGTAATTGCTTTTTTAATTATTAAAGTTAAGGTCGCTAATGTAGGTCATTGAGGTGTGCTGATGCCTAGAATCTAGCCTAGGCTGTTTGTTTCAACAAATCTACTGAGCAATTCTTGAGTAAATAAATGTTGATGGCTCCATTTGAAAATATTCTTTAAATTTCTGGGTATCTTGCCGCAACTGGGCATCAAGTGGTGAAATTCGCCACACACATTCCATAATTTATGGGATGACTCGACATTGATCGCTATTTATTGCGCCTTCTTTTCCACAAATAAACTAACAGTGCTGACCTCTGCCTCCTAGAAAGCACCTTTGTGTAGAATGAGGGCCACTGATGCATTACTGCTCGCTGACTCATATGAAGGGGACAATTTGATGGGCGCACTATAATCACTTTTTTCATCCTCCAGCTGCCTTCATTTATCCAGCTACAGTTGGATGGAGCCAGTATATTTTCGGCCTAAAGCAGCCAATTGAAAAAGCATTTTTAGTAAGCATTTTATGTATCAGGTAAATTTACTGCATTTAGTTATAAGTGGTACATGTTGGTTTGAATCTTTATGATTTCACAGGCAGTCAAAACGAAGTATTCAAGTTCCAAATTCATGAAGATTGCTGTGATACCTCAACTGAAGTCCAAAACCTTAGTGGACTTAGCCACCTTAGAAGAAACAATGCCATCCTAGTCAAAGGCCCAGTGCTACAGAAAAGGAACTGTGTAGTTGTGCAGTATGTTGTGTGTGAGAGGGGATGAATGACTAACCATCCCAGTGATTCAGCTGAGAGGACCACTGCAAGATCCTGGAGGTACACTCTTCAAGAATTTAGATCTTATGACAACCTTTGAAAATAATCAGCGTCGAAGATAATCTTTTGGCTAGATGGGATTGATCTTATGGCATCGACAGCAAGGGCTACCAGAGACACTGGAAATCCTTCCGGATCAGCTATTTCTTTCATTCAGGAAGCAAAAATCATGGAAAGCTTTCTGCCTTAGTTCCTCAAAATTAAAAAGAAAAATTTTGACAATGCAAGTAAATATATTTCTTCACAGTGAAAGTGGTGGAAATATCAAGTGAACAACTTGTGTAAGAACATATCGGACTGAGTTCTATCCAGTGGAGTAAGCTAACTTGTGTGTCATTCGGCTGCAGTGAATCCCTTGGCTTGGCATTCCTCGTTTATATGTCCATTGCAGGCTACTTTTATTTGCAACTGTGATGGAGCACATTTAGAACTTTGACACAATATTCAGTTGTTGTTCAAATCAATTTGATCCTCTCTGGCGGATTTCAATCGCTGAACAATGTTCTGAGTTTTGTAATTGTGCATACATATAGGCAGTGAAAATTCAGGGGAACAGTACATTCAACAGAGAGCACGTCTTTGTTAGATGTTGTAACTGCTCTGACCTGGACATATGTTAATAATACTATTCTCTTTGTTTATATTTATTATTTTCAGATTTGATTGTAAATTTAGAACATCCTAGCAATATGTCAATAATCCACTGTGCCTTGGTCTAGATTCTCTGTCTCTATCTTAACACAATATGACATCAATATTTTATAGTTCAATGTAGTTTTTTTAGAATGTAATTTTATATTATTGCAGAAAAGGCTTACAAAGACTTGTTCTGTTATGTATGCATACAAGGTAACATGGTGATTAAAACTTTACAAAACTGTTGTGTAAATATGTAAAAGTACTACATGTATTAAGATACATTTTTAATGTTCCTTTTAAGAAATGATAAATGATATGGCCTTTAATTTATACAAAATGCTTCCATGCAGATTTGAATGAAAGTAGAGTGTGATGAGAGAGAATGTCTTGGCATGATGTTGAACATGGGAACTTGGACAAGTCTTGAACAATGCAGGGAAGAAAGAAATGTTGGGTAAAAAATTATTTTCATGTGATTTACTTGTATTTTATTCTGTAGGTGAAACTCAAATTATTTGATCATGCATTATATCAAAACACTTCTTCCACCCTAACTCAAACTAAACAGGTTAACTCAGAGGTGTGGTAGTTATTTAGTAGGCCAGGGAAGCTTGCTTGGAAGCCAGTTTATTGGACATGCCAGATGCATCAAAAAAGCAAGCCATTTCATGTTCAGTGTAGGGTTTCCATTGTTATCACGCCTATGAATTAACACTGGGAGATTGACACACGATTCCCAATTTGTCCAAGTGACCATTATACTTTTAGATTAACAAAATATAGAATTTCAGACAGATCCAGTGACCAATATCTTTTCAGTCACAGTGAGTCTGGTCTTCACACCCTTGTCATAATTTTTGGTGAAATTTGCAGTCATAATACAGTACACCTCGAATCCAACGAACTCGGACTCAAAGAACACCTTGCATTCAACGAAGAGAGAAAAATCTTTTTTTACTCCACTGACTTTATTAAATATCTTTTACCAAACGAACTAATCTCAGACCCATCCTTGGTTCCAACAAATCAGAAGTGTAGGCAAGCTCACAATAAATTCTACCTAGAAATCTAGTTGAAATTCGAAATTCAAAAGATCTGCTGTTGGCTGACAAGAAATAAGTGTACCGTAGGCTATATTATGCCATGTACTAGGGGTAGGGCAAGGTGTGGACACACACACGGAGAAAATTAAGAACGGGGAGGGGGTAGGGGTGGCAGCTGACGCATGGGAGAACATGATACGGGATCAAAGAGACAAAGCTGCCGGAACTTAGATAGTGGGTGGGAAGGGTAAAGAGTGGTTGTAGGCCTATAGACAAGCAATGCGGGGCAGAGGGAAGGTTGTGGATAGAGGGGGGGGGGGGGGGTTGGCTTGTGCAGAATTGGCTCCAACGAACTTTTAAAAATGACCAAACTGGTTTGTAGAGTCCGAGGTGTACTGCAATTATTTATGGAATCAGAAGGTAGCAAAGTCACTAGTTAACGAGTCCTAGAAACTGGTCCCCTTTTATTGTCTTGCATTCGTTCTTGCTGTCAATGAGTATGGTGGATGGTTAGGCATTTTTAGCCTTTTATTCATAATTAAAAAGAGACATAAAAATTGTATATTTGCATTCGCTTTGATGGAATTCCAATCTTGTTCGTCCGTTCTTGTATTGGCATCGAAGATATCAGATTGACATACTGAATAGTTGCTGATGTGACAAGTACCCTTTTCATCAGCTAAAGGTGCAGGCAGAGTGGGCATTGCTTGGACGCCCCTTGGAGGCCCCAAAAGGGGCGAGCATGCGGCCTGGAGGAGACAGAGTGAAAGCCTCTCGCCCCCCGAATATTCATTACCGAGCAGGATGGACGAAGAAGGAATTCTTCAATTTATGATTTTGTATTGGTTAAGAAAACGAAGGTTAAACAGATGCCGTTACTGGGTCCACAAAATTCACCAGTGCCGCTCTACATATGGCGAATATTATCATTTAATGGAACAAGTATTTTCAGATGATGAAAAATATTTGTCGTATATATGAATGAAATTGTCTACTTTTAAGCTATTCCTTGCCAAATTTGGACCATAACTAGAAAAAAGAACCACTAACTTTCGAAAACCATTGTCAAGTGGTTACCATGTTAAGGTAATGTATGAATGAATAAATAAATGTGGCCTGAAAGGGGCGACAAAATTAGTGCGGCACTAAACCACCATGTTGCAAGTTTTTTGGGGCGTCCAAGGTGCCTCTGTGGTGAGAGAGAGTGGCTAGCAAGGTGCTTCCACGCTGTCTTCGGTAACGCATTTCTTGTCTTGATTTTGGTCGCTGCAAAATGGTGCGAGCAAGGAGCGGCCAAGTGGAAGTGGCATCCAAGCAGCGCCCACTCTGCCTACACGTTAAGTCTGACTCAGGCTGAAGATCAAGTTAACTGTACACTCTGCCAATTTTCAAGTTCAACCGTCACTAGTGTGGTGTTCTTTGGGAGCAAAATATATGGCTTCTAACTTTAACGTACATCTAATTCTATGACTATTCAGGCATGCACAGTTTATACCCAATAAGAAAAAGTCTAAAGGTTGAAAGTTAGCTTGGAAATTAAATATAACTGGTGTGTTCATTTTCAGTTTTTATTGCTCTTGCTAACTCGCCAGGAACACACCATTTCTAATAAACTTAATATAAAATGAAAATTGATGTTCATGCAGTTAAAAAGTTTCATTGGGACTGAAAAAACAAAACACACTTCACAGTAAGAGTAGAATACTATCTAGTACTCCAGAAGTTCTTTGTTAAAATTAGTTCTCATTTTCCTCGTTAAATTTAATGTATGTACATGTATAAATGTATGTAACTCGTAATGCTCAGTCACAGTGCATGTAAACTGCTTAACTGGTGAACAGTTCTTTTTAATTGATCTGTAGAAGAAAATGCACTCTGTACAGGCACACAACAGAAAGAAATCCATCATTCAGGAAATAAATTCAGTCCTCAGTGGCATGAGCATAAAAACTGTTTTATTTCCAACATAAGTTCACATGGTAATTGTCATTTGAGAGCTGCTGCCCACATTCCACTACTTGGTAGATCAGGAGTAACCCATGAACTTGGAACTGTACTTGAAGCTGGAGTGCCTTCTGGTACAAGGAATGTGTCCCATTCCTGCCTGTGAATGAAGACAATTTAAAAAATATGCAATTAACAAGGCTTGTTTCCACATAATATAATCATTGATAAATAAACATAAAAGAAACATGATTCATTAAAAAAGAAATATGTAAAAATCAAACTGTACATTCAGAGCATATCCATCACTCGATGCGCCCATGAATTTCATGAAACTCACAGACGAATGGTGGATTCAGAGTTAATCCTCCATGTATAAAGCTATAAAAAATCTTCACCAATGTGAATATTAAAAGTGGGAAGCCAACATTAGACAACAGACTCACTCTGAGTCTGAAAAGGTACAAAAGAAATGCAGCACACGAATTTGAAATTAATGGATCCACTATTAAATGCAGTTTTAGTGACTCCACATTGCATTGGGCACAGAGAAATAATCTTTAGAAATGCCTCAGGATTAGGCTTACAAAGTTTTCAGTCTTTATTTTCTGAAATTAATACAATAGGCAACAAAATCTGTTTATCAAGAATGTACAACAAACCTGATTTGCAAAAATGATTGCAAGTTGTTCTCTGCTTGTCTGTAATATTGAGCATATGGAAAGAGCAGATCTCCACCTGATATTTCATCTGCAGTAGAATATAAAAATTTCACTATAGTATAAAATAAATCATCACTTCTAGTTCTACTTATGTAGCCAACAAAGGACACATTTAACTGTTAATCAGCCAATGACATGTTCTCAATTCAATGATCATCATCAACCAGTACCCAAAAAACATAACCAAGTGATGAAACTGAAAGCGCCCCAATTTTATTATCTCACCTCCAAGGCTTGAATACAAGATTTTAATTTATACAATAGAAGAAACTACTCTCTCTTCAAGAGCCGGATCTGGAATAGATAATGATGATCATGGTTCGCCACTCTTTCCTCTGCTCAGATGCTCTCAAAAAGCCCATATTGTCCTGGTTTTTCCCTGTCGCCCATCTGTTCAAACTCAGATATTCTTTGTCTACCTCTGTTTGTTTTTTTTTGCCCTCTATTTTTCCAGTTAGAGCAAGGTCTTCAAGTTCAAGAAAAATTAATCAGATCTATGAGAAAATCACCAGCAAGTTTCAAATTTGAATGTCAAATATTTGTCACATGTTGACATTTGTTACACATGAAACCTGTAACTGCCGTCACACACTTCCGCGGTAACATGAGATGAACGCCGGCCCATGGCATACGGGGCGAAGCACTCGACCAGTTCCCACGCTACCTTATATTCTCATAGTAGAGGGAATTAGGAGCATGAAAACCCAGAATTGTGCAAATAGATCAGGAAAGCATGAAATTTCTACAGTCGATGTAGCATTACTTGAGCTTCAAAATTTGATATAGAACCACTCTGTGGTGTGCCTAGGTGCTGAGATATATTATAAGCCTTCAAAGTTATGAAAATTATAATCTGGGTGAAAAAAGTCCTGCCAACACCATACTAAGGTGCAAGCAATTTTATTGTTCTGTTCACTGTGCAAGATAATAACCCATCTCCGGAGACTGGAGAGCGAATGAAAGGATTCTCCGTATCAGTGACTGGTCGGAGGTAATAAATTTTGAATCTCACCTCCCAAATCAGGATGCCGCAGGAACTTTTCATTTCTTGTAAGCCGTGTTCCCTAAGTTTTGTTCTGTTTACAAGGTGTAATAGTATGAATTATCCGCAATTTTTGTGTATGTGATGTTCGCTTTTATCTTAGAATTATCGTGAATACATGTATTATTTGGTTTTTCATTTATTTTGAGCATGGTTGAAAGATGCGACCAAATAGCATTAAATCGACGACGTTAGATTTTTGTTTTTCATATCTCGGGATTAAATCAGACCCCAATGGATGATCTTTAATTTTTAACATACCAATACTTTTCGATTAAAGCACCAATACCAGACATGAAGTCAGATTTAAGAGTGAAAGGAGAAACTAACAAGTAATATGGAATATAAGAAAAAAGTCCAGATAAACATTTCTTTATCGCACATGGAGGTAGCTTTCAGAAACCCCGTGCTGGAGGCTAATACACGACTGTAGTCCTGTCCTAACTTCGATACTGGTGAAACGGCTGGAGATCAAATTTATGAGAATGTCCGCGGACTTGAAGCAACTGGAAGAATTCTGTGCCATGGGTTCATTAACCAGTGACTATGGCAGAGATGCATCACGATGAATGATCCGCGAAGGAAGTATCACTGTTTACCTCAACTAATGTCATCTATGAAAGAAAAATCAACATAGGAAATGAAATAATATTCTTCAGACTTCTTGCATAGATGTTTGGTAAAAAAAAGTTCTCGATAAATAAGTCATTTCAATGTACGGTCCGATGTTCTCATCATTTTCTACAAATCTTCAAAAGGAAGCTGATAAAAGAATGTTGTTGCGGGCTGCAGAAGCAGCCAAAGCCATCATAGAAACACCTCTGACCGATCGGCGGATATTAGGCTACCGAAGTCATTATAGCCTCTTGGAGGCCAAACACCCAAAAAGTCTATGATTCATACATTGGAAAGTGAAGGTATGCGGCTAGAATCAACGTGGATCCAGTTTTGCCGCCTTTAGCAGCAGCAATTAATTTTTTGACAGAGTTACTGAAGGGGCCTCTTGTTTAGCCTTATGTACTGCAAGGTCAGGCCTCCTATGTTACTTAAATATAGATGACTTCGGTAACCTGGACTGTGTAAAACGATTCATAAAAGGAGCGCTTGAACAAAACCCTTCACTTCCACCGAAAAGTAAAACTGCTACGTGGGATCCTCAGCATGTGCTGAATTTCCTGGAACCTTGGTTCCCTCATGTTAAAAGAGTTAACTTTAAAGCTGACTATATTGTTTCCACTTCTGTCCGGTCAGTGTTGTCAAACCATTCACTCATTAGAAATAATTACAGATGACAAATGTGTATTCTAAATTAGCAAATAAAGTTGTTGAAGCACTCTAGAAGGTCATCACCAGGAGCCGCTAGAATTTTTAGCATTTCTCGAAAACAGGAGCTTATGCATTGTGCACATCATGAAAGAATACCTGAAGAGGACAAAAGACTATAGAACTCAGAAGAAGAGTAGGCCTACATGATTACTTCTTAGTTTTCATATTCCCCACAATCCAGTAAGCAAAGACACCATTAGAAGATGAATCAAAACTGTCATGGAAATGGCAGGGATTGACACACAAACATTCACCGCGCATAGTAATTAGTATGCGAGCAGCAAGCACGTTTGTTCAAGGACCCAATCTTTTTGATATTGTTCATACAGCGAATAACCTACTTTGTGACTTAATGTACTTAATTGTATATAGTCACAGGCTCCACTAATTCTCTTTGATATTATTGTGTAATAATTCTTGCATGACAACATACACATCATGTAGTTACATTCTGACAGCTGTGTCAAGCGTTTGTGTATAAATATATGTTTTTAGTGATGTTCTATTTGCCAACCACTGAACTATTTTCAGACTATATGACTGGTGAAAGTTGAAGTTTAACAATAAAGATGCTAACGATCCAGCTCTTCCACCTTATGTATATTATCTTTGGTAAATTTGAGAACAATCACAGTTGTGGCTCTAAAATCTCATGTTACCACGGGAGTGCCTAACGGCAGTTGAGTTAAAATTGTAGAAACAATCAAGGCTTACTTGTAAGGTGATGATTGTTTCTGATTTTGACGATCTATTGTCAGAAACGGAGTGGTAAGATGCCCTCCCGATATCCCTCCCGAAAACATAGGATGAATTATATATCCACTTTTATAATACCATTATTACCTAAGCAAAGATTCACCAGGTTCTCACAACTGTGACTGGCTAAAGTGTGAGTGGTATGGGCCGGCGTTCATCTCATCTTACAATTCCGTTCCTGGCAACAGATGGTCAAAATCAGAAACAATCATCACCTTACAAGTAAGCCTCAGCTGTTTCTACAATTATATCCTATACTGAAAAAAGTAATTGTGAGACGGACTGAGAAAACCCAGCTCCAGACACTGGGTCGTTTTGAGATATAGAGCAAAAACGATACATGTATGTGACATAGGCTCAAAACTGAGTCTTTGGCATGAATGGCGTTTTAAAACATTTCTAAACACTGTATCAAAAGCATTTAACAATTTACACATCCAAAGTAATTTTTAATAAATATTTTGCAATCCCTATCAAACTGCATTTTTGCAAAAAAATTCCCCCAAATCGAAGTTATGACATGGTACTTTGCAGATGCTTTCATGCAGATTTATCAGTATTGAACTCTTGTCAAGTCTAATGCAGTTGTTTTTGTCTCTTTGGCCTTTTTCTCAGGATTACAAGTACATACAAATTTGGCTTAAAAGAAGTGCAAAAATGCATGTAAACAAGATCACAACTGGTTTCAAGTCCCCATATTGCCCCCATTAGATGCAAATCATTTCCAATTAATTTTAAATAAAATGTCATTAGCATCAGATTTTATTTGAAATTGTAGATAAATGATTCCTCAAACTGAATTGAGCCGTTTGTACATTTTTACAAGTTTTTAGTGTTTTTTCAGCCTTTAGTCACATTGTGTCAATTGTTTCTGTTGTCAAAAGCAAAAATTTTGGCCTAGTTTTTCTCAGTATTTACTTTAAGGAGATGATCATCTTCAAATGTGCGTAACTTTATCCACAAATGAGATATTTTCAAAATGTAAACTGCGTTCTGTTCACAAATGATTTCTACAACTGAATATAGTGTTATCTGAAATCTGAACATTTTCACCATTTGCATGGTTTTTCTCAGGCAAAGATGAACCTTCTATTAATTATAACTGGTGACAGTACCTTGAGACCCAAATAACATTGACTGTAGATCTTTGTCTTCTTCCATTTGCTTTTCCATCTCTTTCTCTGCCTGCTCTAACTTCTCTTGCTTTCTGCTTTCCTCCTGCTCTGTCTTTATAACAGCCTGCAGAGAAACATAATAAAATCCTGCACACACTCTGGGCAAGTCTATTACAGTGCAGTACAAACTATCATTCATCTCACCTACTGGCATATCAACAATTTTTCCATTTGACAGGACCGTGTTTCAAAGTTTTGTTGGGCGTGCGATTTCAAATAAAGGACAAGCATGTAGTAAAAACCTGTCTGCCTACACAGTGGAGTCCACATAATTCAAAGTTGTCCGGAAATGGATTAGGCTTCCATTTACCAGATTTCAATTTACCTCTGAACAGAGTAATAACCATTTTATCATGCTGTTTGCCCAACACCATATGGGTAAATACATCCCTTCTTGAAGCCCCCCCCCCCCCCCCCCATTAAAAAGCACAGGCACCTGTATAAGATTTTTTTTATTAATTTTTTTTCCTCTTTACAGGTGACCAGACAGTGGTCGTAAAACAAAGCAGCATTGAATGGCTTACATCTAGTAGTTCTGGCCAGCAAACTACATGTATGTTACTTGTCTCGGACTTTGCTGCTGTATTGTGTAAGCAGGGTAACTGTACTACACAGTAGGCATACTGGTGACGTCGTCAATTGATAAAGACATCCCCTCATATATGATGTTCAAATGAAAGACTGTGGGCCTATGGCATTATCCCACTTATTGGCTGACCTTGCTATCAAGGAATGTCCATTAGCAGTGCAACAATACCCTTTTTCGTATCTCCCCGTTTCATGTCCTGTTGTGGCCCTGCTCACTGCATTACCATGTACCCAAACCATTCCTTCCTCTGGATCACTGGTGCTACAGCTAATAAACGTGTCTGAGCTGGGCATTTGTGGGTACTAAGGTTTTCAGTGGGCAGGAAATTCGAAGTTGTTGGGGTGAGCAAGACTGATTACTTTGAATTATCAGAAATTGGTCAGTTCTAATTCGAATTATACAAAAAAGATTAAGAGAGAAAAAAACACATCTTTAAAATTACTTAAAAGAAATTTGGTTTAGCAAAGTTCGATTTATGGACTCAACTGTAATTTCAAAACTATTAAAATTATCCACTTTGTAACTGTGAGAATATTGATCTCACCACAAGCAGTGATGAGTTAAGTCATAACTTACAACCACCAAAATCATCAATACACCAGCAAGTGATATGGGACATAATATTTTCACGCAGCACAAAATTTTATTTACAATTCCTGAAATCAGGAAAACTGGTAATATTACATTATTAGTAATAACACTAAATATGAACATGACAGGATTTTTAGTGCAACCATTCTATGACACGACAACAACTTACAAACTCATAATCATCATTGTGCTTTAAAAGGTAAGATTGTAATTCATGTCACATGATAAATTCCATCATCCTTCATAATTATTCCACAGCAAAAGACAGTCCTACAACTGAACATTTCACATCTGGCATTCAGAAAAAAAAGAGAAAAACCTTAGAAATTTTAACTGATGAGACAATGAAATCTAATCCATCATTACATTCTTTCGCTAAAGTCAGAACTTTGCATTTCTGAATTCCTCAGCGTAATAAATCAAAAGGCAACTTACTGTAATCGACTAATGTTTGTGAGGGGGCCAAAAGATATTTTTCCTTAAGTTATATTGATATTTGAGTTTGATTGGCTTCAGTAAGAAAGCAACCAGGATAGAGTTTAAATAAAAAATATTAACTCACCTTTAATTTAGCCTCTTCTTCTTTGTAGCATTCAAGCTGTGCCTGAACAAGACGGGTCATGTCCGTAATTTTTTGCTCAAATGTCTGCCGAGATTCTCCAAGTTCTGTTTCACCTAAAAACATTAAGGTATTAAGGCTCCTTGTTAAATTCAGCGACAAAAGAAATAATCAGTTCTATGTAGAACAATGAATGTCATGCCCTCATGGTCACATAACAGGGGTTTGCTGAGTAAACTGAAATACCATGATAATAGAATATTTGAAAGTTTATGATGAGATCATGACAGCTCAGATTTCACATGTCTCTTTCTTTTATCAACATCGTCTGAGATATTCGTGATTCCATACAACTGACAACAACTTCCACATTGGTATTATTTTTTCACTGCTGTCATCTATTACTCACTTAAAATATTTGAAATTTCAACTGATTGGCTTCCAAGACAATGAAACTGACAGCATATTCAGACTTGTATAAGTTTAGTAGTATTTTCTTTATCTGGATGCACAGTACAGGTCTGGGGTGATCAACATTTGCCTTAAAATTGAAGTGTATTAGCTTCATCTATACTCTAGAAAACAGGAATCATCTCCCTGCAACCAACCTCTTTTCTGTGCAGCATCTCGGCGAATCAATCGCAGTTTCTGAAGGGCAAGCATAGTTTCTATTAAGCGAGTGGCATCTTGAATCTCTCGTGTAACTTTGCTTAGTGTGCGATCAGCTGCCGCTTTCCTCGATTTTCTCTGAAAACAAAAACAATGAATAAGCAATAAAGTCAATCTTCATGGCCTAAAATCTTTGGCCATGGATTTTATCTTACACAAAAAAAATATAGGGGCAGCAGAAATATTAATAGTCAGTCAGATAAAAAAACTTCTCAGACTCAAAACTCAATTTCTGAAGCCATGGCTTTGACAGTGAGTGTTTACAATGCAGCCAGGGTTATTGGTTTGTAGCAAAATCATAGTTGTTTCCAAAGTCTCCCAAACTGGTATGATTATGATATAATAAAACCAGATGATGTGGAGTGCCTAAGCCCTTCCGTTAGGGGCCGTTCAAATACATTATTACACCTCGGAGGGGGGGGGGGGGGGGGGGTCTTTGGCTCCTGTAAGAAAAGTGTAATGAGGGGGGGGGGGGGGTTCACCCAAGTGTAATATTACACTTTTTGCTCCCTAGGAGGTAAAAAGGTTGGGTAGCTGAGAGAAAAAAAAATATTTGTCATTTATTTTTTAAACTATTTTTATCTTAATGAAGAATAAAATCTTAAATACAGAATATATATTTTTATTCAGTGTATAATTTTTGGCTCAACCTTTGGCTTTTTTTTTTACTAAACCTGGCAATCCAGTCCAACTTTCACCAGTGTTGCCATTGTTTACATTGGTAGCCTAGCAATCAAAATGGCTTCCTCAAAGAACCAGTACAATGAACTTTGTCAGCTGTACAGGCAGTTATATCCTGATAAAAAAGGTAACATTGTGGATAAGGAGGTGAAAGAGCTTTATTGGGTGGGGTACAAGGCTGGTACCATAGATATTGAAAGTGCCATTAAAGAGTTGAAGGGGAAAGTTGCACAGAAGAAAGAAGCTGCCATGAAATCTAGGTTGACATTCTTTGGTTTCAAGACACCTAGATCAACCCCTGAACCCAAGGCCTCACCTTCTCCAGCCCCAACTGATACTACTTCAGAAGTGAGCCCTACTACCTCCACACTCCCAGCTCCACCCCCTATCCTTCCACCGTCCAACCCCACCACATCATCAAATGCCCAAAATCCTAGATCTACTCCAGCTCGGGGCAAGCTGACTGATGAGATCAATGCACTGAAAAACTACATTCTTGGGTATCAAGCCATCCCCTCTCCATCCCCAACTATCAATGCTCTTTTGAAAAAAGACAATATTCACCGTTGACTTCACTTATAGTGGATTTGCGATATCTCAACATGCATTTTTGTGACAACTGTATTCTTGTCATTATTAATTAAGATTGTTTTTTGACTGTATGTGTCCACCACATTACAGATGATTTTTCCACTGCTGAGTTTTTGTGATATTTGTTTCCAATAAAACGTTAATACATGCTGTATTACATACTGTTCACTGTTATAGACTTATACTAGTGGAGCTAAAAAAAAATAGTACCGAGTATGTAAAATTGTAATAATACAGAATGGGGGAGGGGGGGGGGGGGGGGGTCTTTGGCTTCTGTAAGAAAAGTGTAATAAGGGGGGGGGGGGGGGGGGGTCAAAAAGTCCCCAAAATGGTGTAATAATGTATTTGAACAGCCCCTTACCTTTCCAATTAACATTACAATATCACTGTTTTAGCTTTCAGCATGGCTTGAAATCAAGAGGGGACAAAAATAGAACAACCTTACCCTTCAGATCTTCTCACCTCATCTCCAACCCCCTCCCCTACAAGCATTCAACAATAAGTCCAGAACCAGCAGTTGAGCTGAAAATCATGTGCAGAGATGGTTCACTCAACCATGTCAGCATTACACTGTTATTGTCACTGGATATAAAACCAGTTAACATTAATTTAATCAGACTATGCAGACCACTGTGTTGATCACATGTGAATAAGTAAAGAAATACATGGTAAAAATTATTCCCCCAAAAAAGACTTCATTTGTCACTTTTTAATGATTAATTATGCATAAGCATGATTTTTACCTGATTTTCTTCTCTAATCTGAGCCCGATGTCTTTCTTGCCACCTGTCAATCTGCAGACTTTTTTCTTCCCGAACCTGCTCCAATCTTTGTTTCTCATCATACTTGTTCTTCCTAGCCTGTTTTAACCTTGCCTGACAAGGTATTGAGAAACAGCAACAAAAACTCACATAAGTGATGTGGTAAAGTTTTGTAGTTCAAATTTATATCTACCACAAGACATTATTATTATTTTGCACTAAACTTATAAAGTAAAATCTTGTCTAGATTTCCAATAGATTTTTGTTTAAAATTTCTCCCGTAATTACGGTGAAAACTTAACCTGAGAAGAACGGCAGTCATTAGCATAAATCAAAGTAATCTTAAACATGTCCATGGTCATGTCTGACATGAAACATAATTTTTTACATAATGTCCATTATAATACAATGCCAAAGTGTTCTCAGTAACTGCGCATTTATGACTATCACGCCATATTTCTTATAGTGTGTCCTTTTTAGAAGAAGCTGGACCAACATGAATTTTCTCAAAAACTCGCTGTTGGGTTTATTTGAAATTTTGCATAGGCCCTATTTCACAATAACTTAATGAAACTGGTTTTTTATTTCTTACACTGTAGCTTGATTTTGAGTTTGCTTCTTTGCAATTTGTAGAAAAATAAGACATATTTCACAACAGCTATCTTTGTAATCAGAGACATAAAGCCAAACACGTAGATCATTTCAATAAAATGGCCATATTTTGACACTCTTCAGAATTTTAAGACATTGTATAGTTCACTATAATTTTCACGAGATGAATGTCTTTCACATTTTAATCCACCATCCTTTACTGCAGTTAACATTCTTTGATCATGGGGGAGTGAGATAGAAAGCTTTCATCAGTTTTATCTTGGAGGCAGTTGTTTTGAATGAAAAAAAAAAGTCTCCTTCATCACTTTCCTTTGTCTCTCTTTGGATTTTGTTTGTAACAAGATCTCTTTATTGTTGTCAAACCAAAGCATGATTTTCCTTTCCAAAACAGAAAAAAAAAAAAACAATTAGGACAAGGATACACAAGAAAGAAAGTTCAACATAAAGGATATATCTGGTGGCAGCTTGCAAGTCGTCCCAATGTTAACTTTATGCAAGAAATGAACAAGACGATTAAGCAGGAATTACTGAAAGAGAAGCGTAAAGATTATTTCAGTATGTTTCACTCATTCTCAGTATTTAAATGTTAAGTTGTGAGTTCATCAATGGATTCACTTTAATCTCTTTAACTATGATGTGTGAAAGAATCTAGTTTTGGTACTCATATTACTTTACTGGTTCCATAATCCCAAAGTACAATACCAAAATACAGTTCTTATGGTAAATGAAATATAACAATACAATCAAATCATATTACAAAATACTGTGAGATAATCTTTTAGTATAATCCAGTTGATGGGTGCTATTCTACAGATGACATTTTTTGACTTACCCTTTTTCGTCGTATGTTAGATAAATGTTGCTCAGTGACTTTCACTGTTGATTCATCAAGGAGGAAATCCAACTTCATCACTTCATCCTGTTGAAGATAAATTTATCAGACAAACAATAAATCTAAGATGCTTCCATCAAAACTCAGTATTATATACTTAAATGGGTGAACATCTGACAAATCCAATATAGTTGCATAAACACCAGCATATATTTATTCATCATCCTTTACATAATGCAATGCTTTTAATTCAACTGCATGTGATCATGAATGTTATTTCAAAGTGAAAAAAGTGTTTCACTAATGTAAATCATGACATTATTAGCTCTAACTCTTGTGGTTGAGTGTCTTACAAGTTTGATCATGAACTTTTCATCATATATTTTAATACCACTGGTTTTAAAATCTAAAATTTACAAGATCAAGTGTTTCTTATCTCTCTTTCAGTTTCACCTCCGCACAAAGAACAGAGGCATCTGAAGATTAATATAGCTGTATCACCAATAGACAAATACCTTTGCAGACTCCAAGCTTTCCTTAGAATTCTCCCAAAATGAACTGTTCATTGATGATGATGAGTTTGTTATATCTTTGACTTGTTCAGACATGGTATTTAACAGATGCACCATAGATCTCAATCCATTTATCATTTGATGTGGCTAAAAGAAAATAATATTATATACATCAATGATACACATTTATTTCATAATGTTGTATAGTTTTCGGTAAATTATGCTGCAAGACTCTCATATATATCAATGCTAAAGGGTCAACAAAACAAACATATTAATCTAAAGAATTGCCGAACTCATAACTATTATCTCTTTAATCAATCATTCAGTGTGACGGTAAGTTATGATCTGAAACATTTTTGCGGCATGTTAGTAATCTGACATTCAGCTGCTTCCCACTGCATCATTAGCAAGTAGTCAACATGGTTTTTTTTTACAGTAACCTAAATAAAAAGTGCCTGAAGATATTTCTTGTTTTATTCCATACAAATACAAATTGCATTGCTCATTGTGTCTACTGCACACATATCGTACACTGTATTTGCACAAATGAAAAAATAAAAATTACAATAAGTCATAAGCTGAGTTCTTTTCTTATGGCGTTTTCAGTTCTACATGTTACCTGCACTTGTACTTCAGCTGGTTTCCCCAACTGACTTTTGGTCTTTCCTCTTTTATGAAGCCATTTATCAAGCAGGTGAGAACCACTCTCTTTTTCACGCAATTCCATCTGGATAATTGTTTTATCTCCGGTCTGTGCCCCTTGTTGCTGATGATGACTGTTGGTAGGAAATCCATGCTGAGGCATTTGGGATGACGGCATTGTATTAAATGGAGGTACATGGAGCACCTGATTTCCTGAATAGGTTGGAGGTGGTGGTGTAGCATATCTCATGCCAATATTCATACCTGGGCTAGGTCCAATTGTAGATTCTAACATTGGGGGTCTCTGACCTTCTCCAGTAATAAAGTGATTTGGTGGAGGAACAGAGAATCCATGCTGGGGGACAGTTGCTCTTGGTGGAACTGAAGGTGGAGGATTGTGAAATCCAGAAAACTGTGGAGGTCTTGATAAGTCAAAACCATGCCCACCTGCATAAAATGGTGGACCTGAAACATCCTGAAATCTGTTACCAGTCGGGGGTCCTGTTTGAGAATTTATTGGCAGACGTGGGCGCACATTAGAATTTCCTCTCCAACCTGGTGGTCTTCCTGGATGCCGATAAGGCCTCACAAAATCAGACATCTTTCTTCGAGTCCACGGTCATGCTACACAAAACTGTTCTCGTATTCCTGTAAGGTTATTAGAGGTGTAATAATTAATGAGAAGAAAATAAAATTAAGATACAATATGCAATGATTGTTGAAGTTCTAACTGGAACCAGACCTCATACCTCACCCATCCTTTCCTTTTATATATGTATCTTATTCTAAAGGCTACCCTTATTGGTCCAAATGGGCAAATAAGGCTAATCCTTATTAGTCCAAATACGTTCAGTACGTCGATCACCAGTGGCTACCCCAGCCCCTTTTCGCCTGATTAGCCAATCTGTCTACCGCTCATTGACACAAACTGACTAGACTCTCACTCCCCCCCCCCCCCCCCAGGGTCCATCTGACCATTCCAAGGCACACTTGAATCGACAATGGCCACCGTATTCCGTGGTGGCAACTGACACCCCCTTTTTTTATTCAACAGCATAGATTTTGTATTGCAAGTGATCTCCCCTGATTCGAACTCTTCTTTGTCTTCCTCCCTTGTTCTGTTCATCCTGATCAACATTCATATGCTGCACACGTTGAAAACGATGGCATGATTTGAAAATGTATAAAATAAAAGTTAGGCCTGACGAAAACACATTCCCCTTGTTAAACGTGGCCATCGTTCGTTTGTATCACGCGCCATACCGACTGCGCATACCAATCAACTTCCAGAATTGGGACCAATAAGGCCCAGTTAGGCAAAAACTTTTTGGACCAATTGGGCAAATAAGTACTTCGTACTCTAACTTGCTAAACTGGCGAGGAAAATATTCGACATAGAGACCTGAAGGCAAATAAACCCTAGCTTTATAAGTGGGAGGAGTTCCTGACTAAAGTTGTGTAACTCATATGGCACTCCCTCCCAGTATATTTATCAAAAATTTTACCAATGTAATCAATTTTGGGCAGATGAAGCTATGAATACCAAATCTTAGGAACGTAGCCCCAGCCCCAGGCTTCCCCAAAAGACCGTGAAAGGCGCGAAGTGGCTGTTACCGTGCTGACGGCCCGGCGCGCCGTAAAACTCCAGCTGACTCAAACTCAATTCATATTAAGCAATGTGAATCTGTGCATTACGGTCATGTAAAGTTACGCAATAATCAGGACGTACCGCTTCAGGTAAGCATTCTGATCTTAACTCTAAAGACAAGGCTGAAATGGCGAGTCAGTGCGTTTTGACTTCGAGTGAATGCCCTTGGGAACTTCCGACGACGTATTATATTGTATTTGCAGTTTTGATGAATGAAGGGTACAGTTAGATTTGTTTTACCCCACAAAATATTAAATATTTAATACATAATTCAGTATAGTCATCAAATTATCGTACTAATGGGTTAACTTTGCACTCGCAGTGACACCACAACCTGTCCATCTATTTTTAATCAAACGAATGAAAACAGCGATGCATTTGATGGTATAGACAGCTCTTTCGCGTTTGAAGTTAATACATCCACCCCGCCTTGTTGATATGACGGGCAGGGGAAAGAAACAATCCTCCACTAGACGTCATTGTCAGCTGATCCATGAGCTGATCATCATTATGTCGTCGAGACTGGTGGGTATGTTCTTATTTTACAGCAGTGTGAAGATTAAAAATTAAATTAAACTAGTCTAGTTCATGAGCTTTAATAGCGTTTATCAAAGACTGCATTCAAGCACAGTGGTTGTTCTTCAGTGATTAAGCTGGCCCGTTACCGCTGATATCACAGTGCGTGCGGGTCTTTCTGCTGAGCTATGTTACAAAGAGCTTCGGCATGGACACTTTTATGCGCGAAAAAGGTGACATTCCGTTAAAAAAAAAGGAAAAAAGAAAGATAAAGCTGTAGAAAACACACAAAGGCATGACAGAAACTGTTCTTTGCCTGCAGTTTATCAGCAGAATTAAAATTGACATGAATATCAAGTGATAGTTTGAATCACCTGCTGAGTAAGGAGCCAGCTGTTTTTTTCTTTTTAACATGTCATTAGCCTGTCACTGTTCGTGATATTGTGAGAACAGCCGAGAGGAGAAGGGTGGAGGATTGGGACAATTGCAGTATCATCATGATCTTGATCATTACAAAAGGTGTGGCTGTTTCTGTGTTTGTTAAAGTGTTACTGTTAGACAAAGCCAGAATATTTTATTTATTCTTTAAAACTACATGTTAAGACTCATAATATGCTTGAGAAGAAATTTAAGAAAGAGAGGATATGTCTTTTTGAGGTCTTTATTTTAGGAGGTTCGCTGCCCTTGGCATTTACACCTCACTTTACTTGTTTTATTATTTCTTGTTCTGGCGGGGGGGGGGGGGGGGGGGGAGGGAGATGATATGGATAAATTTTAATCTATTAATTTCAATTTTGCCCGGGCAGCGGCCTTTCGGCCTGCTCTTTACGATTTCCAACTGCCAAGGTATCTTTAACGTGCGCAACGTGCACACGGGCCCTCCGAATTTTTTCGTCCTTATCCGAGAAGACTAGGTACTCGATCCTACCCCCCAATAGGACCAGGGACTTGAAAATATGAGAAAAATCCAATTTCCAAGAACTACTCGATCCTACCCCCCAATAGGACCAGGGACTTGAAAATACGAGAAAAATCCACTTTCCAACATGCCTGCACTGCCCGGGTTTAGAACCCGGGACCATTGGCATGAGAGGCGAGCACCTTGCCTCTAGACCACCTTGTCCCCATATGTCTTCATCTTCACAGGTAAGTACATAATATTTGGAAAGTTTTCCGTATGTGTCTCATACCAGTGGCCTATATTGCCAGATTGCACCTTTTAAGGGACTCAGCGGTTAATCGCCGAGCCATACTTTAATGATAAAAACGTCCCTATACTATAGAGGACTAACGCACCCCCACCCCCCCCCCCACCCCACCAAGGGACCTTTTGCAGACCTCCATGCATGGTCACTCCTATTATTAAATTCGTATCCTTTATTGGGATCTGTACATAGCAACCCCCACAGCTTGGCCAGTTTGGAATATATTTCATATTGTAATAAAATCTGGCCAGTTGGGTATGTTTTATGTTTAATCTCCTCACCAGGAGATATTAAAAAAAAATTTTTTTAATAATAATAATAATATATTGCATTTATATAGCATTTATAATGGGAGGACAGAAGGAGTACCGGGAGGAGTACCTTACTCGAGCGCCACTTTGTCAGATTGTCAGATTGATAAGTAACGACGTGAGGGTCTAGTCAGTTTGTATCATCGAGGCCGTAGGCCGATGTCTGTCTGGGCAGTAGTCAGATTGACATATCAGGGAAAGCCCCCGGGGTAGAGCTATGTATTATCTCTTTTAGTTAGTTTCCGGTCTTTGGCGCTCGAGTACGGAACTCCTTCCGGAGTACCATCTAAGTTACACAACCCTAGTGGGGCAAATATTTCATGTCTCGAGTGTTAATTGTCGAGCTGTGCATTTACAATAACAACATCCACCTAGAGGACTAACTGGCCAGGGGGGCACTGCCCCCCTTGCAACCCCCTGCACATGGTCTCTCAGAAAGTTGCATCCTCGTAATATCCTTATAGTGTAACTCATATGGAACACCTCCCAGGAGGGCCACTTAAATGAACCTCGTCTCCTTCCAGAGGGAAGAATTAAATGTTCTGGTATTTTGTCCAGAAAACTTCAAAGCCATCTTATTTGAAAATGGCCTGACCTTCGATGCAGTGCAGGAGACCACCAATTCTTCTTACCTTGCTGATACTTGGGTATCATAGATGCATCATAACCGTTAGGATTAGGGTTCACAACTCAGTCAGGGACACATGGATCTCGCAGATCTTGGCATTGTCCATGCAGATCTTTGCTGAGCTGAGGAAGGTGATGAGAGAGGATACCAATGTTAGTTTCTGTGACTGAGCACTCAGACAGGCTTAGAAAGTAGCTGAACTCCTGATAATTCACCACCATCATTATGACCTTTTTCCACAGCAACACCTTTGCAGAGAACAGTGACAGGATACTACTTGCCATAACCACAATTGCTCATGTTGCCATTTTAACGTCACTTCATGAGCTTCGCAAAATGGATTGCCAAGTAGGTGGCTTTTGTTCTTTCTCCAAGCTGGCATGGCTTTACTAATAAAATCCCCACACCCATTCAAAAAGCCCCAGAAAAGCAGTAAACATCTCCATAATAGATGAAATTGCTCAAATATTTCATTGTTCTCTGTGTATATTTTGAGGAAATCACAATCATTCAGTGGATTTGCCGCGATTGATCCAATTGGCAGCTCTAATGTCAAACTGGATCTCCTGGAGAGGGTCACTGAAATGTGAGATTTTGTCTATGAGAAGGTCAGGCATCTCTGTTTTCATGAAGTCTATGAAGCCTTGATGCCTTCCCTCCATCTGTTGCAGTTGAGATATAATATATGTGATCATGTCAAAGCCCCCTCAAAAGTGGTCCATTACCATCTTGTATGCAGATTTTCCCATAGTTTACTAACATCTATTAGTAATACTGAATGGTCAAGGAAACTGAACAGCATGGACTTGAAAGGATTATTTTTTTAACAATAAGCATAATAATATGGTTTTAAAGTAAACTGAAACTATGGTCAAGATATTGTGCAAAAACTAGCTAGGAAATGAAAAACCACCCACTCATGTTTTTGTACCCTCTTCCCTCAGCCTACCCCGCTGCCAGGTTTGTCATTTGTGTCTGCTCCTCACCTGAAATGACTCCCATTGAAAATCAGTGCCTTACTTACCTTCCCCCCATCCACCATTATTAAATGCTTCCTGCATCTACGAGGTTGTTGAGAGAAAGTTTATTACTTTATTAGTATTTTGTTTTCATTTTTGCAAGAATATATGTTTTCCTGCGGATAAAACCAGCAGACATTAACTTAACCCATTTTCCTAGCACTTGAGTACCAGCATGGTGGAAAACTGCCTATAGTATTACAATTCCTATTAATACACCATGTAATCTGTGTGTTGTAATCTGTGTGTACTGTGAGCTTAGGTCATTCAACCTACACAAACTGACTGTGCCTATACGAACTTAAGCCAGTTAACACTGACCAAGTAACAGTGTCACAGCTTAGGATAACACCCACAGTGGCTGCAGTAAATCTTCAAGTAAATAATAAATATTATGAAGGAATTAGGTTTTATCTCACTTTAAATATATGCTAAGTGCCAACAAAGGTACTCAATCAAGTATTGCATTCTGGTAATGTTACAGAATGGTCAGAAAAGTGTGTACATGTACATTTATTTGGGTTATGAAATCATTCATCATCTTCAGGGTCCTCTGTTAATTTTACCTGAGCTTAAAGTGGTCCCATTATTATTTAGCATTATCCTGTGCTTGCAATGTATTTTTGTTGTGCAATCTGAAATAATAATCCATGTCATTATGAAAAATAGGGTTCTTTATTTCTAACAAGCCTTGACTTCAACAAGATAAAAGAATTACTTTGTTGCATTTGCCAGTAAAGTGCAAAATTTTCATTCTGTTTTTCGCTGATTTCTTGGGTACTGCTTTTAATTTAATCTTGTTCATTTCAGGCTGTACAATAGTTGACACTGTCATGAAATTTATGTCATAGTTTCCTAAGTTTTGCTTCAGATACGTCCATGTATTTTGGGAGGGGAAAAATGCAATAAAATAGTCTGAATCTTTCCTTGTTCACCAAAAAATGATATACATAATGATAATATTTTGAAAAAGTGCTAATTTGTGCTGATTGTGCAATTTTTAAAAGGCAAGGGGGTACATTTTCATGCACAGCCTTTTGATCCTAGTTTGACACTTTTATGTTCCCTGTCCTTTGTATCAGTGTTTACATCTACATCAGTGAATTTACATAGGTAAACATCTTTCTATTCAAGGCTTGTAGGGCAAGCGTTTATCTGTTTAAAGAGGATTTGCATACATTCTTGCAACATGGGAGGGCAAAAGTACATCTATAAAAGTTCAGTCCTGATTTGAGGTCTTTATTTTAGGAGGTTCGCTGCCCTTGGCATTTACACCTCACTTTACTTGTTTTATTATTTCTTGTTCTGGCGGGGGGGGGATGATATGGATAAATTTTAATCTATTAATTTCAATTTTGCCCGGGCAGCGGCCTTTCGGCCTGCTCTTTACGATTTCCAACTGCCAAGGTATCTTTAACGTGCACACGGGCCCTCCGAATTTTTTCGTCCTTATCCGAGAAGACTAGGTACTCGATCCTACCCCCCCAATAGGACCAGGGACTTGAAAATATGAGAAAAATCCAATTTCCAAGAACTACTCGATCCTACCCCCCAATAGGACCAGGGACTTGAAAATATGGGAAAAATCCACTTTCCAACATGCCTGCACTGCCCGGGTTTAGAACCCGGGACCCTTGGCATGAGAGGCGAGCACCTTGCCTCTAGACCACCTTGTCCCCGAGTTCAGTCCTGCTCAGGATGGGTTCTTAAGTATCAGCGCTGATCACTATTCAGTAGAGGGCAGATGTAACTAGAGAAGGGATAATGAGTAAAGAATGAGACTTAAATCTAAATGAGATTCTTATGTCTATCTAAGTTGTCAGTAAAGCTTTCAGTTTGTTATGCATGTATATGTGGGTCAGCAATTTCACTTGATCAGAAGTCACATGCCAGATTATTTGCAGTGTTAAGCTGGGGTTTTTATCTGTACAGAAACGGCCACAGAAATGTCAAAAAAACCTTCAAGTAGTGAATTAGACAGAACTTTTCATGTGTACAGAAACAATTTCCACACACATGGAAACACTCTTTCTTTTACAATTTGATGGGTTTTTTTTTACATTTCTGTTGCCGTTTTCATTTCCCAACTCATGAAAACCCAGCTTTATTGTTCATTTCTTTATAAATTTCTAAATAAGATCCATTAAACTTTTAATGATGAATTTTATGGTATTGTATTCCAGCATGAATGATGTCAGTGGTTTCAAAATTTCTAGAGTGATTATGAATTTACCGGCAGCAGTGAATTACAAGTTTATTAGACATTGTTTGAGGTTGTCTAAGAAGCCCATGGCTGTCCATAGTTCTCTAGGTCTTATTATATTAGTCCTTATACAGGATTTTTTTGTATCCATTTATAATCTTGTCAGATGTAAATGATGTTACATGTACATGTGTGTGGATTGTTACATTAGGATAGACATGCAGGTTTACTTTCTGCTTCACCTTTTCCATTGTAGATGTAGGTTCATGTTGGTGAAGAAAGCAGTGCAAGCTTGGTCAAAGCAGATAGATATGCCTGCATTTAGAAATAGCAATTTGCTCAACAATAACTTTTCACAAATACAGGAGTGTGTCCCAGCCAGTGTGAAAACATTTTTTTTAAGATGCACTGCTGGTCTCCGGCGGTACAACTCTGTTTTTGTAGAGAGAGGCAAGATCTTGTTTAAAGCTGATTGTAGCCAGAACCTTTTACGGGACTATTTTGGTATATTTATGATAGCTTTTATGGGGTAACCCCAAAAAATTGCGTAACATAAGATTTTTGGGCACACTGACTACAGAAAATTAGAGGGAACATTAGTCGCACTAAATCTTTGAGGTCACATAATACACAAATACAATTATTTATGATGCTTGATTTCATTGTTCGAGTTTTTGGCTCCCCACATGCCCTGGATAAATTACAATTTAATCCTGGAAATATCATGAAAAAAATTTGTCTAGACTGCTGCAACCGGGGGGGGGGGGGGGGGGGGGGTCGTAGATCTGCTGGTACTTTGGATATATCATTTTATGGAAATGTGTAGACACAAGTCAATAATGGCCCTGCCATAATGTTTCTATCAACATAATTATCATCGTAGGAAGGTGCTGGATATATATAACGATGTACACAGTCTTATCATGATTATTTCATTTTGATGGGCATATTTACTCATATACATGCCAATGGGCTGTGATGATCCATCATTTACATGTTCCAGCAACTCTGAATGAGGTAGAAACTTTTTTCCTTCGTCCATCTAATGAGGCAAAATGCAGTAACAATATCTCTCTACAATGAGCAAACAAATACACATGCTACATACAGTCCTGAAAAAGCATCAGATGGCAAAAAAGGGCCAAACAAGATAAAATTTCAGTATATAACTTTGACAACTGAGATATATGTTAAACAGTGGTCATTTCTTATTGCGTTCAGAATATCACAGGCTTTCAGGAGATCCAGTGGTTTTTGAGAAAAGGCTGGATTCCACGCAGATACATTGTTCAAATTCTAAGCATAGTTGTTTTATGTTTGGTTTTGTTGGTGTTGCCTGTGGTAATAAATGCCAAAATTAGGAGTAATATTTTTCTGCTATGATGATCATGCTTTTTTGTTTCATAAATTTTCATTGTGTCACTAATTTAAACGACCAAAATATACTTTTACAGTTAGAAAATGAATTATTTCTTGCCAGGGTAACAAACATTTGTGTGTCCAAATTTGATCAAGATTTTCATGTTTCATATGACACTTTGTGTAAACTAAGTAAGACAGTTGTGGTCTCATTTCGCTTCATTGGATTCTTAGTAATAAATGTCTAAAAAAAACTCCAGGGGGGACAACAATGCAAAATACAGAACAATTATTTATTACTCAAGTGAATTACACAAGATTGTGCAATAACTCCTGACACACCTTGTATTCTGAAGATATAAAAAGAGCAGGGAATGAGGGAGAAACATGAGAGGTTGGGACTGTGCCTTTGAGTTTTTGTCATAAATGTCCATTCAAAAGGATAAGATAACACAAGAACGGAGTGTTTTTCGTTCATCACAATTATACCATAGCATTTTGATTTTGTGTTAACAGAAAAAAAAACAAGCAAAGGAGGCTACTTGATGACATCAGTATCTAGATCTAGTGCGTTTGTCAGCAAGAGGAGGATATAAATATATGCATTTTTATCTGTGCAAGATAAAAATTTCCTGTCTGAAATATGAAGGGAAAAGAAAATCTGTGTATTGTGCTTTAAGTTTTACAATGCAAATCCAGACAATAGTTGTAATTTGTATGACTGAGTTGTCCTTAAAGACAGTGCCTTTACTGGTTTTCTTGTTGTTTTTTTATAATATTAATACATTTAACCATTTTTATATCATAGCTGCTGTCATGACAGCATGCCTATTCTTGATGCATACCCCTGATACTATGAGTGTGTTACAAACTGCTAACATATTGGTTGACTTCAGTGAATACCAATGCACTGGTTCTGTTTCTTTTGTCTTGCAAAGTGGTAAAGTCATTCCTCGCATTCATTCGTATGTTTTTAAGGCTCTTTTGCTCTCAAACTTTGCCACCTTTGCCCTCTTCAACTTGCTTGCTTAATTGCTTAAGTCACATCACGAACCAGCAGTGGAAAGTCCTGTGACAAATTAACACTTGACACAGTTCTTTTACCACACAAATCATTCTGATCTCTGTTTGCCAACAAATTTGTAAATTTGAAGTAGAGATCATTGTGTGTTTCAAATTAATGTACATAAGTTCAGTGTCCTTCCCAAGTGAATATGTATAATCAAAATTGTGAATGCCTAAATTTGAACATAATGGATGGAGTCACAAATTTAATTTTTTTTTTTTTAATGGGTTGGGGGGGGGGGGGGCATATCTGTAGTAGCCCTCATTCACATACATATAATTGCCTATTAGTGTAACAGTGGTCATTCTATTCAGTCCTAAAGCATGAATTCCAACTATTCAGCAGCAACTCATGGGGTATGGCAGGGCCAAAAATGATAGGTCTGATAGTTTTAAACAAGTTTCTGAAAATGGCTGTCATTGAAGTGTTGGTTTTCAACTCAGGGACATTCATGTAGATTTGATAGAGGTAGAGTGTAGATTTTAAGCTTTTGTAATTACAGAGGGTTCAGTTTTCAATTGTTAAGCATTGTCTTTTATTTGTTTCTTCCTGTTCTACATTCTTTACTTATCCTTGCTGAATTCAGTCACTAGGGCTCCAGAGGCTTTAACTTCCATTCATATGCAGAGATGGTCTTGGTTTCAAATACTTGAGACTAGTCATTCAAATACACTTGCTTAGTTGGCCTGTTTCTGATCACAGATTTCTACACATGATAGCCATGGTAATGCTTGCTTCACTGATCAAATTAGATTTCCTTTCTTATTTACACATACAGGTATTTTTAGCCATCTCTGATGTACAAACTGATACAGCAAGTTTAGCATCAAGGAGTCATGACTGTGGTATGTTTGTCTAACCTATATACCTGCTTCGTCTCTTCTCCTACAGGTGAGGCAATTTACATTATCAAGCCTGAATCCAGAGACAGGTCTGGAGACGTAAACAGCCACCAGATTTAATTTGTGTCAAATATTTATTTAACATCATGCCCCACACTCTTGCAACTGATGCAGCAATCTTTCGAGGACACACACGGTACAGATAAGTTCTCTTGGCAGTCTCTCTTGCCAGGTGGCTGACAATGGAAAATACAGTAACAGCTGAGACACTGGACAAAGGATATCAGTCACTCAATAGTGATGATCCTGTACAGACTGGAACCACCCAGTTAGTAAATGGGGATTTGCATCTGAATTGGGAGACCCAGAAGAAGGAAAAGATATCAGGGCTGAGCAATATGGTGAATGGTCCCATACCAAGTCCTGGTGATATCAAAATGCCCAATGGAGACATTGCAGATCATGAGATCAATGATGAGAGTGAGGAAGATGACTCACCTACCAGAAATCCTGATTCAGATGAGTCCAAGAAAGATGCAGACACAAGTAAAGCTGTGACTTTTGCAGATGAATTGGAGGTGTATGACATAAGTCAGGATGCATCTCAGCCAAGAACCATTAGCCTTCAGACCCCCGTCCATTTGATTGACCCACACTCTAGCAGTGTGTACAGCAACCAAGAAGAAACCCAGAATAGTGATTCAGACATTTTTTCACTCCAAGACAAAGCTCTAGAAGCAACAGACAAGGAAGAAAGTCTTGAAGCAGAAAGCCAGTCTGTAGAAGACAGCTCTGATGAGAAAAGATGCACTGCAGCTCAGCGACCATCAGTACTGAGTTTAGCTAAATCATCAACCAAATCTGAAGAAAGTGTTAAGGAAGAGAAGCAAACTCCCACTGAAGAATCAGAAGACCATGATGCTGAATTAAAGGTAGTTCAAATTGAAGACGGCACTGGTCACAAGGAATTCACAGTACAGAGTGTAAAGGAATCTGAATTACTCAAAGACCATGAAGAGGATAATGTCAAGCTCACCACTGGCATCAAGAACTCTCCCCATACAGAACTTCATCCATTATATGATAAAGCACTAAGCTGCCATTCAGATGGTGTCTCCCATAGCACAGACAGCAACAACTGGGACACAATTGGCCCTCTGGACAATCCTGCCTTCCTAAAGACATTACAGTATTCTGTGAGGTAAGTCTTGTTACTTTTCAAACAATGTAAAAGCCATCCTTTTGGTAGTAAAGTACATTAGTACAAAGGAGCACAAGACGTTGATATATGATACTATGCATTTCATTATTTCGCACTAGGTTTACAAACGTATTTTATATGCAGCAGTAGAGACATACCAACACCAAGGCTGAAAATAACATTGCAAAGACCTCTCTCCCTTTTCATATGAAAATAACTCAAATCTTGCTCAGCAGATTTTCAATAGATGAATCTGGCATATCTGATTCATCACAAAAAAGCTTGTCCAGGTTTATCTTCAATTGTCAATGTTAATGGAAAGTAACTTTTTTGAAGTTCTTTTGGCTGAATATGGCAATACAGTTAGCAATCACAACAATAGAAAACACAACGGTGAACAGGATAGTTACAGAAGAAGAATGCATGCATTTTCAAGATATGTACGTGATAACAAAAATGCGCTGCATGACAGGAGGTCCAGAGAATTTTGTTTATGTATCATGTCTAAACATCAAAGATATATTGTGTATTGTATTTGCAATAGGCACACAGATTAAGCCATGAAAATTTATCAGTAGTAGTATCAATAAGCTTTGCATTTTGAGGCAGTTCTCCTCTTTTTCACATATAGAGATTTAACAAGAAAGGAAAACAAAATTATTGTTTTACTTTAAGTTCTTTGACAAGCATCAATTTGCACTCAACTTTGTCACAGTGTTTGGTAATTGTTCAAATCCAGTTTGTCATTCAAGTATGCTCAGACACATCTCATTTGAAGCTAGTGCACATTATTGGAAGAGTATGAGAAACACACAGTTTAAATCAAAGGGCATGTATACATTTTACAGGTTTTAAAGTTAGAATTCACTGGTAATGCAAGGGGCACACATGTGACTGTGTTGCTTTACAGTTGCTCTGCATTCTTCAAAGTCAAAGCGAATAAATGGAGATGCACACATTTTATATGCAAGACATGGGCACACTGCCTGGTTGATAGGAACATGAAAGTGTGACGCGAGACAAGAAGTCGCATGTATGCACATAGGCTAATGTTCACACTGAAATTACAGACACCAAACAGTACTAGGCAAAAGGAAAAAAAAAATCGTAGGGGAAAAGTAAGCAAACATTATAAGGTTCCTAAGCTGGACTTTGTCAATAACAAACCAGAATTAATGCATTTAAATCATCTGCATTTCATTGTAGAGCAGTAAGACTAAAATAACATAAAGGAAGTTTCAGGGATTAGAAAAATACATGTAACTTCATACTTTTAGTATTATTGGGAATATTTTCAATCCCATCTAAAGCTGTAACAATTTACTCGACCAACTAAAGCAGATCATTTTGTGGATTTAATACAGGAAAAGCAGCCTCATGTTTGCTGTGCATGTAGTTGATGAGGTACATTTATTTTGACAGTTTCTTGATATATTTCAAGAATTATTTATTGAGAAAGATCAATTTGACATGTTTATTTAGGGTTACATTCTGCTGTTCCATATTTAATGATTGTTAGAAATTAGCATTTTTACCTCACATTTTAAGACCGACTAGCTAGCTACATTTACATCTAGATTTCAGTGAAATAGCGCTCGCTTGACCAAATTAATTAAATGCCTCAGATTAGTTTAGGGCTAATAGTGAATCTACACATAATGTGCATAATTAGTACACTTACATAGAGTCTTAAACTAAGACGATTTCTTTTCAGTAGGCAAGAATGTAACTAAGGACAAAAATAAGATCCTTTCATGTCACTGTAGTTATGTATAGTTTTTTACTTATATAATATAAATAAATCACTGTTGTTTTACTTACAAATCATTTGCTGTCATCATCAGCCAACCTTTCGACCAAGATGAGCATTTTGGCATACACTCAAATCTTGACTTGAGGAGTTTAAATGCCCTTCAAGATGCACCAGATTTAGATGGAGGCTGGGCTTGGGTTGTCCTGATAGCGGCCTTTGTAGCTTCATCACTTTTAGGAGCCACAGTGTATGCTGCTGGTAAGACTTGTATATGTCTGTCTTGTTAACAGTTTGCTTTATTGACAAGTGTATTGTATCTGCAGCTGCATCTGTGTATTGATGTTATGTGTTATGAGCAGTTAAACAGGGTGGTAGCTGTGGCACCGGCACAGATTGCCTATATCACTCAAATTTTATCCTTTTCAGTATAACACATGTGGAAGGACCCTGGTGACTCTTTTGGGGTTGTTGTTGTTTTTTATTTTTATTAATTTCAGTTGAAAATATTATATTTCCCTTTAAATGTGTTGTTGTCTCTACTTCGAGTTGAATTAGCTTAGACAAGCGCAACTGACTTTTCATCAGCCGGCTGGTTAGATGGTGATGTCACAACATATATTTCAGCAGAGAGTATGCACGTGTGGAGAGGTTTCACTATTGGTCGATTTGCACTGCGAGACACGGGAGGTGTCGCGAAACCACTGTTAACATGGTGCGGAAAGTAGGTCGGTGTGGTAAACAATACCCATTTGTGCATTTCCTCGGGGCATTAGAGCTTACAAACGGCTCTAAATAGTTTCAATCGGCCCAAAAAGATGAACAAGCCACAGTAAAGATATATGCACACTATTTTTGGTGAAGGCCGTCTCTTTCAATTCTTGTTTACCGCAGCGACCTAGTTTTGCAATTTGGTGAAAGTGAGATCTCTCTATAAAGACATACTCTCTGGTTTTAGTGAGACCTTATGCACCAGACACCAAGTTGGATCTCATTGAAACTTAGTGTTGTGACATTACAGTGTATCCTGTATCTCATATGTGAGTGCGCATGAGAAAACCCACAATATGTCGACATAGCTGATTTTGAGAAAAACGGCTTTGAAGTGAAAATATGGGTCCGACACAAACTTCCAACTTGGCTGTTGTTTAGGGGACCGTGGCATGTTACAGGGTAAACTGTAGACGAGCAGTGAACATTACTCACTATGCTCTCTATAAAGGCTTTGTAATTAGACTACGGTCTCCTAACAAGATCCAAAAACTTCCGACTTGGCTGTTGTTAGAGACCGTGGCATGTTACAGGGTAAACTGTAGATGAGCAGTGAACACTACTCAGTATGATCTCTATAATGGCTTAGTTATTAGACTACAGTCTCCTAACATCAATCACTCCAATATGAATGGGTCAATTAGCTATTGCCACTTTTAGGATTAAATGCTGTTTTCTCAAAATCTTATTTTAGGGGGGTCACTGACTTTAATTTATCAGAAATGTCTTGTCTTTTATTATGTGTACAGAACTCAAAATGTCATGTTTGCGACTTATTGTGGTTTTCTCATGCACACTCGCATATATGCGAAAACAGGCGCTTTCTCTTGCACTGAGATTTACTACTGTTCCACTGAAATGGATAAAATTCAGTCAATTCTGCTTGTTATTTTTTTTTCTGATGCTGAGAGAAATGTTATGCTTTGCTTCGTCAGGGGTTTTGATGTCTGGCATCTTAGCTGAGATTGACCCTGACTTGACCAAGGCTTCTTGGGTGGGATCCGTCAATGTTTGTGCCATGTGCATCTCAGGTAAGCGAAGTGACTATCACTGGAGAAGTTGAATTCTTATGTGAGCAAAACTATTCCGTCAGTAGAATTGAAGTGTTGGTATGGGAGAATGATTTATAAATGATGATTGCATTTATTTGTTTCTGTCTTAGATTTTCAGTTCCTAAATTGTACTTTGTCTGAAATCATGAAACAGTATTTTTAACCCTATGGAGACGTGAGTAGTTGGGATGTTACGTACCCATCCAGAAAGATGGGGATTCTCAGGACAAGAACTGATAATGTGTTTATAACACCAGGAAGACCCACCATGTACAGATCTATAGATTTTATGAAATAGGTATTTTAATTGGCTACAAGACCATGACATGACTAATCAAAACTGCTTTCTAAATGGGCCGATTATCAACCGTTTCGTTTTTTTCACTATAATACAGTCGAGCGAATGATCGGCCCCTTCATCTTTTTCACTGTAAAATAATTGGGTCAACCATCGGCCGTATCGTCTTCTAAGGATTAACAGAAAGGGCAGGTTTACTGAATGTGACAGCTGATTTCAAATTTGCCTTTTTCCCAGGACCTTTTGTGGGAACTGCACTCAGGCGGTTTGGTGCCCGCAAAACAGTATTTTGTGCTGGAATTGTTGTCGTTCTTGGATTTATAGGAGCATCATTGTCTACAACAATCACCCAGCTGATTTTTACTCACGGCCTTATTGCAGGTGAGGCCAGACATGATGTGCAAGGCATTGGTTTCCCTATGTCATGCAGGAAAATTGAAGGAAAGAATGCCATGCTAATAAGTACTAATTTTCATGGGATAACTGGGACATTGATTTTCATGAAGAACAAAATTCGAGACTAAGTTTTAGTTTTTGCTTCAAGTCTATTTATAGTAGTAAATGAAGGGTTCAATACGTTCTATAGAATTCCATGGTTTTTACACTTTCTGTACTTCACTTTTTGCCACTGTAAAAGTGCATGAACACACATCTATACATTTATGTGTGTGTATGTTATCTTATACCACTGAGCCCCATGTTTCAGATGGAGTTCAGTGGCTTTCAGTATTTTTCACTTTCATCTTGCACTGTACAAATGCATATTTAGGATCATTCACACTGAATGGTGGTCTTCAGCTGAAATCCAAACTCTCAGTGTACGAGAACAAATTCCTCTCACTTGAACTCAACTTAAGGCTTTCAGTTCTAAAATTCAACTCATATATCTTGCCAGATTACTAACCTCCATACCGGTGCATATTTACCAAATGAACATATATATAATAATCTAGTTATGTTTAGCGCATGGTAAGAAATTCAAAATTTTCTGATGACAGTTCCATATGGCAGCAGAGCATTCCAGTGTCAAGCTAGCAGAGACTATAGAAATGCTATGAGATTTTTCATTATCTTGACAGCCAAGCTGATATTTAGTCTCCCCTTAAAAGTCAATGTGATTGCTCAGCTTTTGCTGTTGATGTAAAACATTTGACTCCAATACATTCGTCTGTAACAGCAGTTCTTAAAGAACTAAATGAACATTTGTTCATTTTAAGATCATTCATACACATTTGATTTTTACTTATGAGCAGGTGTTGGTGCTGGCTACACTGTCAACCCTCTGTTTGTATCAGTTGGACAGTATTTCAATAGATATCGAGGTCTGGCTTGTGGTCTGTTGGCAACTGGTGCTGGAGCTGGAATGCTCGCAGGCAAGTCCAGACACTGATCAGTTTTGATGCAAGATGTATCCAGACATTTGAAATCTGTTTTACTCTTTATGACCATATTTCTATGAGACAACTAATTGTGTTGCGCAGATGTAATTTTCAGAATATAAAATTGGCAGGAATTTCTACAGCTGTTCAATTCAGGCTAACTGTATCAAGTAGAGAATCATACTGAATCAAAGAAAACAAAAAATTATTTTCTGTATGTAAATTGAAGTAGTATTTTAGGCATACATGCCAGAACGGATTTCATATTCATGCATAAGACAGTGATTTTGTTTGCAAAAATTATATTTGCCCATGATTGAATGTGAAATATCCTTCCAGCAGTGGAGATATCAGTGTCTCAGAGTCGGAACAAAACCCACTTAACTACTCCCTGTAAAGGAAAGTCTATTTCCTTTCTGTGATATCTATCTACTGTCATTAAGTTGTGTCACATAAAGTCTGCTTATTTAGTAGTAATTTTGCTTTTCTCCCTGTGACATAGGTGGCTCCATCATTTCAGCACTGCTTGACGCCTATGGTCTCAGTGGCACCTATTTGATATGGGCAGGGGTTATAGCCCATATTGCTCCGGTAGGATTACTTTTGCGTCCATCACCAGAGGAAAGGTTGAGAAACCTTGAGGAAGAAATCATTTATGCAGAATCTCAGCAAGAACTGAATAGCCAGCCAGACCTGGGCAGTGTCCATAACAGTATGCTCAGTGGACTGAACAGCTTGTTTGGAAGTGTCAATCAAAGCATGCTGAGTGGCATGGACAGGATCAGTCAGAGAAGAAAGTCACCAGGTCCCAAGAGTTTGAACAAGCTGAATAACCTTGATTCAGATGCTCCACTGTTGAAAACAGTTCCTCACTATGATATATCTCGTTCCAGCTACTCTGTGGCCACAAATGCCACCACTCGTTCTCACCCACGTTCCTACCTAGCAAGCCCAGCACTGCATAACAAGCCAACTCGTAGCCCAAGTCATGGAGGTCAGCCACTAGCTTCTCTATCAACCAGTCCTGCGGAAACTCCAACAGCCACCAGTCCCCTTACAGTTCCTTCTCTCAGCCAGTACACACTGTCCAACAATTTATCCAGTTCTCCCCATGTAGGTCACGCCCATCATCTGTCCACATCAACACTAACCCCTGCCAATGCCACACCCAGTTTTGCCCCCTCTTCACCTACCAGTACTCGAGGACCCTTGGGTCGCTTTCATCGCAATCGTCATTCTATGGGTTCACAGTCACAGTATACCTCTATGAGCCATATCAGCCGCCGTCTTTCATTCAGGGGTAGTTTGCACCCTTCCCACACCGGGGAGTTAGACAACGAATCAGTCACCTCAACCCTTGTGTCTCAGCTGCGACCACGAGACGCTTTGGCACCCAGGCATCCTCTTGGATCAAGAAGCATCTCTACCTTGATGGGCAGTGTGGCCAGTTTCCCCACAGCACTTGCCATTGTAAAGGATGATCTATCTAGATATGAAGGCTACAGCACACCTGGTTCACCAAAAAAGGTACCATTGGTTGTAACTGTCAGTACCCAAACAGAGTATATCTGACCCAAATGAAAGTAATAGTAATAGCAAATATCTCTTTGGTTGGGTATCAAATATGGATTCATTTTTAATTAGCATTGTGCAATATGATGAGAGAGATGAGATAGTTGGGGGCACAAGTTTGTGCTAGGCAGTGCCAGATATTTCATCTAGTATAATAATAGGTAGTCCAAACTGATATTTACTTTTTATGATAACTCACCAGATATTGCCTAATCTGATGGAGCTTGCTTTTCTAAGAATTTTGATACCAAATTTATTAATCTGGCCTAAAGGCTTTGAAAGCTGTGGCATTTTCAAAAGTGAAAAAACACCTCGAATTTGCTACTTTTTGCAAATTGCACGACAGTCCAACTTTGACCTCCCGTAAAATGACAGTTTATTGAGTCACGACATTAAAAACTCTCAATTTCCAAGCCAAGGGGATGTACATTATGCTCAATTTTTTTTCGAGTTACGCCAATACAATACAAGCATCTCATTTTACTTTTTTCATTGATCAGACTTCATCCAAGTCAATTTTTTGTTGAACTCTTATAACGGAGACAAAAAATAATGTTTTTGTCAACCATGTCACCATTGACTTAGCACTGAGGTCGGACAAAAGTGACGAAAAGCATTGGGCGGGTCTATAAAAACAGTCAACGCAAGCCCAGGTCTGATCTTGGCATACCCTTATAATACAAGGCTCAGGTTCATTTGCATATAATTTTGATCCTGATCTATTAAAGTTTCCGCCACTTTCTCGGTCAACAAACTTTTCAACAAATAATTTTTAAAGGAATTTCAACTTAAAACAGGATGAAAAATACATTGAATTAAACCTCATTTATCTGGCTTTCTAGTGAGTTATTTTCAAACACGTGTGCTACATTGGCGCAACGCTCTGTGATCCTTGGTTATGAGGGGGTCAAATCAGCACACGTGGCTCAGGATGAAAACAGCAAGACTATGTCTTGTTTAAGCAATAAAGACACACATTAAACAATACAAAAGATAGTATATTTTGACAGAGGAAGGATTGAACTTTATTTTGATTTTGATGTAAGATAATTGTCATTTTACATAAACACACAGTAGTTGTATCCTTGTAATGTTTGCCTACAATTATGCCACAAATGGGATTTCGCCCCTTTAGCCATGCAGTTTGGACTACCTAATAATGATTTATATGTTGTTTTTTTTTCTTAATTCCAGAAGTTTATTATAGATTACATTAATGTTCTTTGTGCATCGGTACTTAACTATTTTAATTGAAAAAAAATATGTGACTGTCAGTATGCAAGAAAAGGAATACCTTGTATTGTCACATTTCTTGTTTACCTTTTGATGTAATGCTTGATCAGGTCTAAATCAAAACATTTAAAACTAACTGCAGATTTATAATCAAAACACCCATGGCTTAAGCATTATTTTGTTTACAGAATTCTAGGAGTAAGGACGCACAGAAGAATTACTAGAATGAGACTTGTAATGAAACAGTTTTTCATTTGCTCAATCTATTATCTGCATTTTAGAAAAATCAAACAATTATATATTTTACAGACTCTGAAAGATTGTGGCATTAGGATTCTGGATTCCCTGAGGCTGCTGAGAAACAGGCCATTTCTTGTTTTCATCTTTACCTGTTTCTTATGGGCTTTTGGTGAATCTCCAGTCATGATCTATTTGCCTTCATATGCCATCAGGTAAGCCAGGGCTAACAGCACTCAAGAAACTCCTGGAATCTCCAAGAACTTTGTTGTCTCCAAAAATTTCTTAGAATCTCCAGCTTTCTCCCTTTTTCTCTCCAAGTCCCAAAATTTTAAGCCTCAGTTATTTCTACCCACCTCTTGCAAAAATACTTATGTAATTTTGGCTTTTCACACGCTGTTGGATAATTTTTGCTGCCGCACAATAAATTAATGGGGGGGGGGGGGATTACTTTGTAGTTTTCTACATGAAAAAGTTTTTTAGGCCTCCCAAAACTTTTGAAAAATCTCCTAGAAAACCTCCCAGAATCTCCTAAAATACCTCCTAGAATCTCCTAGAAATTTTTGCTTTGTGAGTGCTATGAGCAATTCAGTTCATTGGAGAAATGATCATGAAGGTTCCCACTAATACAAGACAACACTGAATTTCGCCTTGGATTTTAATGCATTAATTCTTGTGTCTACATGAGATCACATGAAAATTAAAGGGCTGCATATCTGATTCAGTGGCTGAAGCACATTTATCTGTACAACACTAAAAGATATATTCTGTCAGCATAAAATTCTGCCTTTACATGCAGTACATTCTCTATAATTTGTGATAAAGCACAGTTTACTAAAAATTTGTACTTAGACTTGGGTATATGAAAATGCAGTGGCATTTAGTATTGCATGTGTTAGAATACATTCTTTATACTTTTCTTCAAAGCCGAGGCACCAGTCCAATGCAAGCCTCCTTTTTGTACACCGCCATGGGTATAGGCTCCATTTTAGGAAGATTCTTGTCTGGTTTGATAGCCACAGACAGCAGTATTGGTCCAATCATTTTGCATACAGGTAAGTGCAGTTGATCAGGGATCACTTTTTCTCCTGTCACATAAATTGTCCAAGACATTTTAGAGGTTCTATCTAATTTATATTTTTTATATTTTTTTTATATCTTATATAATGGTCCCATGCAATTTGTCAAAGAACATGAGGGTACGGTTCTTCACAATTAAAATCTGCAAATGAATCTGAATTGCCTGTAGTAATTTTAGAAGCATGAGAAGGTCAGATCTGGAAAACATCTAATGTAACATCTAAAGTTACTCTTCATTACTCTCATCAATATTTCCTTGTCATGACTGATTTGTTAGGCTGGTGGTGCACTGAGTCACTGTTTTGTCAGTGTTTTAGTGTGAGCCGTGGACCACAGAGTTAAAAGATTGAAACATGCCTATCTCACCCGTTTGGGCACCTCCAAACTGAGTCAGCTGGCAGAGAGAGAGATCTTGCACACTTAAGTCAAAATAGATGCAAAACAGAGTTGACTGAGTGCACCACTGGCCTTATTGTGTCATAATCAACACTGTGAGAACGGATTTGTTGCCATTATTATCAGTACCATCAGCCATAACCAGTTATTAACTTACAAATGTTTTCAGGTTGTCTAGGGGTAGCAGGTATATTGATCATCATAAGCCCCTTGATCACGGCTACAGTGGTGCAACAGATGATTTTCTCCTGTTTGGTTGGAATCTACACTGGATCTTTGGTGCCACTGACTTCTCTCATCACTATTGAGATGTTAGGGCTGGGAGAACTTGGCCTGGGCTTTGGCTTTATAAGCATGTCACAAGGCGTTGGTTACCTGATAGGACCTCCACTATCTAGTATGTATAGATAAACTGTCGATCTGCATTTTCATACTGAAGGTCAACCGAAAAATCTATGCACATTAAGGCCTTGTAATAATTTATTCTAGGATTTGGCTTTATAAGCATGGCTTAGGGCAGGGGTCACCAAACTTTTTTCACAGAGGGCCGGATAACTGACAGACTTACAAGGGCGGGCTGCACAGGCAATCTGTTTCAATACTTGCAGGCCAGAAGAAAAACTCTAGAGCAAAGACAATTCCAAACAAACTCAAGTACCATGGTGGGCCGGATGAACTGACGTCGCGGGCCGGATGAACTGACGTCGCGGGCCGGATGGGCCGTAGTTTGGTGACCCCTGGCTTAGGGCATTCATTAACTGATAGGACCTGTGCTGTGTAGTATCTTTACCTGCACTGTAATTCTGCACACAGTGAAGATTATTGACAATGTGTGCATGGAATATTTGTGATAATTTCTTCATTTTACTTTATTTCACATGTGGAAAGACATGCAAATAAATCAGATTATTTTGTTTAAAGACTTATTATTGCTGTCAACTTATATGATAGTGCCCATGTTGGTCTAATTTAATTGTTGCAGTGGTTTTGGTGATTTTTTTCTGCATGCCCAAATTCTTAGACTCATTAAATTCTAGCATTGATTTCTTGTAGTCATGTGAAGAATTTGCTATTTCTTTCATTTTTTTTTTTTTACTTTTTTTTTTCCTTGCAGGTGTCATTGTTAGAGCCATTGGTTACAAGAATTCCTTTGTGTTCTCAGGTAAATAACTTTCTACATCAAATAATGAACCAGTTCAAAAAGAAATCATAGTTGTGTGGCAGTGTACCTGCTTTTTTTGTACTGGAAAGCCCTGTGGTCGATGATGATCCATAGAATCTATCTCTCATGAACTTTTTGGGGAATTTTTTTCTTCTTACTTTCAGTTTTGAAGATAATTACATGTGTTCATCTTTTCCTTTGTTCTGTGGCACAGCAACACTTCAAGCAGGAACTTGAAGATGTTTGCATACCCTGCAAAGAAATGGGTAGCTTCCCTTCTTTAAGTTTTCAAAAAGAATTTCAGCACGCCATTATGATTATCATGTCAGCTTCACATTATGGCACACAACTGAATTAAAAATGAGAACTGGTAAAAGATCGAAAATCTTAAAATTGTTTGTAGAATTCATGAATAGACTGATGTCACGTGCCTCGGCATTCTCATATTTGGGAATTTTTCTGACTTTATAAAATGTGTTACTCATTCTTGAATTTGATTGTCCGTCATTTAATCTGCTGCAGAAACTTGAACTTGTAAACTGTCATGTGGGTATTTTAAGCGCTGTGTTATTTATATTATTTTTACCACAGATATTTATTGTCAGAATTCCATATAATGATGGTATTCTTGTATAAATTACTAAAATTATATATTTTATAACAATTATTTATAAGCTTTTTTTACCTTGACATTTCAGGGATCGTCCTGTTGACTGGCAGCCTTGTTGCCATGTGCATAGCATTTTTACTGAAAAACACAGGGGAAGACTATGAGGATGAACAAGAACAACATTCATTGGTTGATCTTGAGAAAGCCTTGCAGCGAATAGCAGACAGTGATAGTGAGGAGGATGTAGATCATGGCGTCCCAGGGGACAATGTAAAGGCTTTGGCTGGATCTGTGAATACCTTGAATGAAATCAAGGGGATACAGTCAGGTTCACAGACAGAAGGGGCATTAACTGAAGGCAGTGGAGAAATCACAAAATATGCGGAGCATCACACTGGTGAAGACAAACTTGACCCCATTATGGAAGTGGTCGGAAAATGAGTAGATTTCAGACTCTGTCCATGTTTCCCACACAATATCAGGTGGGATTTTTTTTCACATAATTATTCTTGCAAAGATGAGAAGTAAGGCTTGCTTAAGTCCATCATTTGCAAGAATTGAAAGACAGCTAAGTGAAATTAATCAAAAACTTTATGAGTTCATTTGGTTGACTTGTTCTTTCATCAGAAAATGCTGCTTGTGGTATATAAAAGTCTCATGTTAGAAATTATTTAGAAAAGATTGTACTAGTGTCAACTGGTGAGAACTGGTTGTTTTAATAGCAGTGTGTTTGTGCCTAATGGGCTTTGAACAAATACCTGAACATTTTGGTCTGCCATGATTACATTTAATGAAGTATCAGATGTCAAAGTGCACTGAACACAGTGGTAAGAAAGCGGAGTATCTTACCTATGGATGCTCAGATTTGCAGAGAGAAACACTACACTCTTTGCATTTAGTGTTTTTAACTCTGCACATCTCAAATTGATTTGATCCCTATATGGATTATTTTATTATGGGAATTTTTGATGGATGTGATTTTGTATACAAGGCTACTGAGATATTACAATCTGTCCACAAGCTCATAAAATCATTCGCACTTTGGAAATTAACAACTACAGAGTTTCCAAGATGAGATATATGAATGTTGGCATAGTGTTCAGAACAGCAGCGGCCAACAAAACATGAGTAATTACTAGTCTTAAGTGATGAAAGTAGACATCATTCCAGGTAACCACCATTTACATTCTGATTATCTTTTCCTTATTGACTTTTTATCTACAGTCCAAGCAGATCTCAGTGTTAGTTGATGTTGTTTAGTGCATACAGAGAAAACACTCCAGTCATTGTTCTTGTTTAACTTTCAGTGTTGTAGTAAAAAAGTGTTGGCCACGATGCCCTGCCAGGAAACTCACATAAAAACCCAAATGAAAATGAATGCAATGCTGTGATCCTTTTAATTCCTCCACATCTCAGGACAATCTGTTATTCTTCCAGCTTTAGGAAGTAGTTTAGATGGATGCTTTGACAAAATATCAGAAGTATTACATATTGGCACATTATTCTTTCTATATATATAATATTTATTGCCATGTTGCTAGTCGTTATTGTGTTCCCATTTTATAAACAGATTGGTGCAGGTTTGGTTATTTTACATTTTACTTACCGATACTATACTGAACGCTGGAATATCCCTCAGTCTCACATGCCATCTATAAATAATTATTAAACCGTTTATATACCTGTGAATTTTTATGAATCTTCCCATCCAGTATATTATATTCAGATAATCAAGCTTTTGTAGGACAATCAGCTTGTTCAAGCACTGTAATATAATGTGTTTTGCCTTGGTATGGCTTTTAGTGGGTTTTATATTTCATATAGTCTAGAAATTCCAGTATGCAGAGTTGTTTTATCATTTTGTTGATTGAACGATGTTGTTTTTGTGTCTTTATGCATGTGTAATTGAGCAGCAGCTAGTCATTTCAATATTTAAATTTATATCAGTTACGGGGATTAATCAGCACCTAAAAGATCAACAAATGGGATTGAACTCTGTGACTGAAAACCATCAAAACCTGGGACTTTCTTTAAATGCATGTATTGTCACAGTTCCCTAGGACTGTAGTAACTCAAAAAAAAAAAACGAAAAATTGATTTTTGTAAATATTCAACTACATTAAAAGCCGCACCAAATGATACTGGTTATAGACTCCCTGATTCTGATTATCTTTTCCTTATTGACTTTTTATCTACGGTCCAAACGGTTCAGTGTTAGTTGATGTTGTTTAGTGCATACAGAGAAAACACTCCAGTCATTGTTCTTGTTTAACTTTCAGTGTTGTAGTAAAAAAGTGTTGGCCACGATGCCCTGCCAGGAAACTCACATAAAAACCCAAATGAAGTGATGAAGCTGAAAAATAACTGAAGAGCAAACGTTCAAAAATTCATCATAAATAGACCAGTTGTGTTAAAAACCAAGAGTTTTTTGTGTCTTTTGAAAAGTAAGCAAAACCAATTACTACAGTTTTAGGGAATGGTGATGATATGTAAGAGTGCAAGAGACCTTTATTTAAAACTAATAAATTGTTGATCCAACTCGGAGGATGAAGATTTTTCGTCACAAATGTGAAATATGTTGAATGTGCTTACACTGTCAATGCTTCACTCATCACTTACCCGCTGTTTATTTACTTTTACGAAGTGCATTGACCATTTCTTGTACAAAGATTTATATACTTGCAAGAGGCAGTGGGCATTCCAAACAGAACAGCTGAGCATATTTGTAATGTGTGGCTTACCAATGTGCGCCAGATGTAACTTAGAATATTGATGCTTTCACATATATATACATGTATAGCAAAGCTTGGACCACATGATGAGAACATTGCCATGCTTCCATGTGTTTGTTATGAACTTCAATCATGCGTAAAAACAAAAGAAATGTTTCTTTTCAAATCTCATTAAATGTTATTTGCTATATAAGGTTTTTATCATACTTTTTATGAACGATTGGATGTATACCTTTTTATTCACTTTCCACAAAATATATTTTTAATTTTGTACATTTAATTTTTGTTTTTTAATACCTTTGTCATTTATACAATTTTGCCTGTGAGGTCAAATTCTCAAATTCATTGTATGTTACCAAAAAAAAAAAAAAAATTGTTAAAAATGTTTTTAGTGTTTCACTTTGTTTTAATGAGCTTTGAAACAAGCTTTATTGCCAAAACTTGAAGAGTTGTATTTGGCAGTCGCTGTTGAATTTATATGTTGTTGTGATAATATTATTTTTTTACCCACCCTCTTATGAGTTTGCCATTTATTCTATTATACAATTTATTTTCTTCTAGATAGGAAGGAATTTTATTTATACATTTTCAGGAGTGGGTGGAAAGAATTGATTTATTCATATTTGGAAATTTTAAAAATGATGCCAGGTATACACAATTTTCGTATTCTGTTGTTTTTGTGTTTGTTTTTATGCATTGGAACTTTGTCTTCACAAATTTCCGTTACATGTTCTAGTGCTACATTTTAATCTGATGAAGAAGTACTCCAAGGTTTTAAGCCTTATGTTTTCTTTTTTTTTTTTTTTTTTTCAACAAACATTGGTCTATTGTTCCTCTGACTGGCATGAAGAAGGGCAATATCGCAGGGTCGGTATTTCATATTTTCCCCAGTGCTCTGCAGAAATCCAACACAGCTTGAGTCATAGCCCTGCATTTATAGTGTTGTTTACATGATTATGCAAATACACTACCATTCAGTTCTGAAATTGTTTGCATTTTGTTTATCAGTTAATTTCTGTCTATACCCTAGTTCCCAATATTGAAGCAATGGCGGGCCATAAATATTTACATTCTGATGTACAGTATTTTAATGAATACAGCGCCTGTTGAATGGGAGAAGATGAGACTGAATGTTCTTATTAGACTGAATGTTTTGGTCTCTCGAAGATTTTCAATCTTTCATTGAAAACAGGGGGCTAAATTATTATGTCATGAAATGACATACTTTTAAATAGGTGTGCAAAAACCTCTATAAAGAGTAGCCAGGACCTACAGACATACTCAAATAAAAAGATGAAAGATATATGAAAGAAACTATAGAATATGTGTGTGTGCCTGGAGAAAGGTCCCAGTTGTCGCAAATTTTGGATTTTGAGATAAGGGCATATTCTTCTAGAAAATTCAATGCTGAACACGCTGCTTTTAAAATTTTTAACAATATCTTAAGTACTTTGGAAGATATGACACATTTTGTAAGACAGTGGACAAACACAAACTTTTGAGAAAAACAGCTTTAACAGCTCTCTCCCAGGACAGACTATTTGGATATTGTTGAGGGAGCGTAGTTTTATTATAAAGGCAAATAGGGAAGCTACTGAGTTGTGTTCACTGCTCAGCTCTAGCTCTCTATGTAAAATACTGCGCTCTCCTAACAAGATCCAAAAAACTCCAAACTTGGCTGTTTTTAGGGGACCGTGGCATGTTACACGGTAAACGATAGATGAGCAGTGAACACTACACAGTATTATCTCTATAACGGCTTTGTAATTAGTCCACGGTCCCCTAGCAACAATCACTTCAATATTACTTCTTGAAGAGTCACATGTACAAATAATTAATAAAATAATATTTAAACATAAAATATTCCAAAATCCTTTTCATATGCTATTTAGAAATGCTTAAACTTGTGTTTTCTGCTAGAAGTACATTTTCGACTAGGCACGACTTTTTCGACCTTTTCACCCCCTAGCTCAAAAATAGCTGTACCGACAACTGGGACCTTTCTTCAGGCGCACACACATATAGTCAAATGTCTTCATATAAAGACCACTGATCACAAATTCAGTCTCTGTTTTTGCACAGCCATTGGTTTTTCATTCCTGTGCATTTAATATTTTATTGGGATAAGTTAGGCCTGTGTTGTTTTACATTTATTTTTACATTTCAGAAACTGAATCTCACTGTGTTTTTTTTAGTGTTAAGCGTTGCCACATCTAAATTACATTGATATTAATATTGGTACTTATATCATTTACCACTTTATGGCATTGAAATGCCTGCCTTGAGATTGTTTAGCTGTATATGAGGTCACTGACAAATTTGGGGAAAATAAGCTTTGAGTGAATTAAAACATCATTTTGTCACAGTTCCCTGAGACTCTATTAACTCAAAAAATCCAAAAAATCAATTTTTATTCAGCTATATTCAAAGCTGCATTGAAGCCAAAAATAACCGAATAGCAAACTTTAAAAAATCATCATAACTAGACCAGTTGTGCTAAAAACATTTTTGTGGTTCTCCTGAAAAGTAGCCAAAACTGATTACTACGGTTTTAGGGAACGGTGATGCATTGTGCCCATGAGTAAAGGAGTGGTGTAACGCCTCTTTATACTGAGACAACCCTATGTGTGTGTATGCACAAGGCTTTCCTGTCTTTCAATGGAAAAGAGGTCTAACTGCCTCAAGATGAAATAAACTGAATACATGTATTTCGTTTTCTTTCTCTAAGCCCTCTTTTAAATCAAAGTTTCTGTCAAATTTCTCAAAACTAATTAAGATGGGAGTTCAGCCACTCTTTTATTCATGTGCACTATTTGTCAGCTATTTTCAGATTAACAGGTAACTTTTCCATTGACTCCTTACAGCGTAATGGTCAGTCCAGTTGAACAGCTGACATTGCAAATCACATTTTAGTTAAAGCATTGCCCCTTTCCTGTTTATGTCTCACAGAGGTTGAGATTAGAATAATAACAGTTTTTGTCAGAATGACCAGAGATAAAACACTTGAACTCATCTTAAATATGCCCTGTTCCAGGAGTGTTGGAGACCTTATTTGATAACAGATCTTGTTTTCTTGTGAGGGTCTCTCAAATTTCATCTCCCAAAGTGCCATCATTATTTGAGTGTTCAAGGTTGATAAAGTCCCAAAAACTGTCAAACAGTAGCACTTCATAGTTCAACAGCAGGGAAATGCACCCTTTTATATAAGTGACTTGATCCTTCAAGTTTTGCCTGTTTATGGCGGTTATCTGGTTAGGTTTAAATTCAGACGTTCCTCAATTGTTAAGCAATTGCTTTTCTTATGATCTAGCACAAACAGTTTGAGACTTTTATTCTATTCTACACGTGATGTAATATAACAATAAAACTAACTTGGCACAGAGAACATGGCTTTGTGTGAATGACATAAAGTTTCATTGTGCAACAGGTTGCATAGTGTGATTCAGCTATAGATAATTACCTATTGGTGATACTGATATTTCAGTCGAAGTGATTCGGTAGAGAGAGCTTCCCAATGAAGCCAAATAGAAAAAATACTAAGTTGTGTCATTGTTTAGTCATAACGTCAGTGTTCTACAATAATGGCATATCTCAGACTTGCACAAGAAGGCAACTGGAGTGACAGTTCATTGCATTCCTGACCATGAGGGCTATCAGATAATATTACAGAAAAAGAAATGCACCAATAAGAAAATTCAGTGTATTATAATCTATTAGAATCATACAAGTCACCAAATAACAGGAAAGAAACACTTTTTTCTTACTATCTCAAAAGTGACAAAAATTACTAAGAAACACTTTTTTCTTAATGTCTCAAAAGTGTCAAAAATGACTAAGAAACACTTTTTTCTTAATGTCTCAAAAGTGTCAAAAAAGTCTAATGCCATTAGCACATAGCATTGACGTTGTTTTCTCTATTCAGCAACTGAAGCACTTCCTATTTTAATGACACAATACAACCTTAGGGTGAGTCTTAGTGGCATTCTGTAATTAAATTTCCTCCTGTTTTCAAGGCAAGAGGGAGCTGTGCACATTGAGACACATGTTAATTTTCATTATCTTCTCAGTTTGTAGGGCTTAAGGTTTTCTTGTCTTGTCCTTCTATAGTTTCAGTTCTCTAGTCTAATCTCAAACACTGATATTGATCTTTCAGCATCGTTTTGCACTGTGTATCTTCCTCAGTCAGCACCTGGCACCTATATGCGGCATTGTGATGATCAAAAAGGAGCCATCCATAAGGCATAAACACTGGCTGGAGGAGAGAGAGATACATACCTGTTTTTCAATTATTGTAATATTCAAATTTTTTTTTTTAGAAAATAAGCTGTAGGATTCATGAAAACCAAATACAGGCTAAGGTCTTGTCATGAACATTCAGTAGTCTAATGGCTGTGCCCTTGTACAAGGGAGGAGAAGGGGTTGAAGTCAAGCGTTTGAAAAGCAAAATGGGGGGAGGGAGGGAGGCGTGGTGAGATATTGCCAAAATCCACTATTATGTACTTCATGGATGGCCCCTGACTCCATGTATATCACCTGACAAGTGACAGACTGTTGAGGCTGAACAAAGTACACTCTACTCATTATAGCTCTCGTGATTAATCCCTTATTTTACTCACATGCTATAGGCATCAGTATTTACGTCATGCCTGTGCGAGATTCTTGTCCTACTTGTAGTGGAATGGTATCTTATATTACCTTGACATTAAATACCAACATACCGCCTATGTAACCCTTTGTCCACTCCAGGTCAAAGATCTCAGTTCTAGATATAGCTCAGCAGGGAACTTTCTTCTCATCTCCCTCAAGTGCCAGTGACAGCTGATGCCCTCTTCCTCACACAAGACTAGCCAATGGGGTCCATTCCCTGGACCGAGTAGCTTCTTCTCCACAATGTCTCACCCATCTACCCACCCACCGGTCAAAACGATACCGTGCACCTGAAACAAATCTTCCTTATTTCTCTCTTACCTTCCTTGCTGCCCCCCCCCCCTCCTCCAGCCTTCTTCCAACTCAGCATCTGTGAGACATGCGCAGGAACGGGGTGGGGGCAAAACTTAGGCTATTATGATATAATGAAGAATTATTTATTTTGGTGACGTGTTGGTTTTTGGTTCAGTTGTCAAGAACCTCCTACTTGATCACAGAACAAGCGATCTCAGGTTTGCTGTCGGAGGATCATGTGTTCGTGAGCACAAGCTAGAAAGTATGATATATGTAAGTCAATAAATCAGTACTGTATTTACATGCTTGTAATTGTATTTTCACCCAATTATTTTCTGACTTTCCAGACTGGTTGACGTTAATTAGCCGCTGATCTGAAAGGGTCTGGGCAACACTCTTAAAATTTATGTGCGTGCTTATATGTATGTGTGTGTGGAAGGGGGGGGGGGCGATAACATATCAGTGGCAACACTTGCATGCATACACCTGTCTATGGTACATTATAGTTTTATTGCCCAATTGTCATTTTTGATACTGCACATCAGAAATCCACGTAGATTGCAGATTTATACAAGTATAAATATATCTTTAAACGTTTTTTTTTCCACACCTTTCGAAAAACCAGCATAAGTATCTTTTTTTTTTCTTTTTAATTTTTGTGTTTGCCATGATATCAGAAGCTGTTCAAGATCAGAACCATTTCTCGCCATGTTTAATATTGATCATGTTTTGATATGCTGCATACTTTCAGATGTTACAGATTTCAACTTACTACAGCTTCCAATCTGTGTTACTTTGTATCAAGTACAGGCATATCAGATAAGCAGTGCAACTGCTCGTTTTTGAAACGTATTCCCTTAAGCCAGGTTTTGTTGTGTGCGGAAACGGCAATGGAAACGCCAAAACTCCATCAAATTGTACACATGAAAACTATTTCACTACTTGGTGTTTTTTTCCTGCGTTGCCGTTTCCGTTTCCGTGCACATGAAAGCGCAGCTTTAATGTTCAATCGGGTTCTATGTTGTATTCTTGTCATGACAACGTCGCTGTTACATGTGGTATTACAATCATCAGTCTTTCCTGAACTTTTTAAGACGACAGGAAAGACATGCCATGGGGTCTAATTAAACACCGGAATATATACGTTATACAATTACATGTACAACAAATCATGCTGATCTTGTGTTTCACAGCTATCGTTATTTTTTTTTTTGCTTTTTTATTCACGTTAACGATGTGTTGTTTTTTTGCGTGTATTTTTGAAATGTGATAAAAGATTTACCCGAGTGCACGAAGGAAGAAGATTGCGACGCCTTAAAGCTTTTGAAATTCTGTGATAAAACCACGTAATATATAGGTGTTTGTTGTTGTTTGCCATTGTTGTTGCTGTTCTCTACCCAAGAATACGTGGCCAGTATGTTAACTCACAGAGGTGGTAGAGATAACATTAACTGTCACAGAATGCAGTGGGATGAGCATGTGTTAATAATACTACTCATGATGTAACGCTCTATCCCGATAATATAACGACCAGGCTCTAACTGCCCAGGCCACAAGCGCATTACGACATTTATTATTGTTTCATGGCTGTTCATGTATTATTATGGAATGTCTGAGACATGTTTTTTACTGGTCGTCACATCAATACACTGTATCTCTGGTTGTCAGTCGAGTTTGGTACTTTATCTGAATACAAGAGAACGAGATTCATTACACCACATGGGCGTTTGGTTTCCTGCGTTTTTGTTTTGTTTAACTTTTTTTTTATCTGTTAACCCTTTGACTACTGATGCTGTGAAAGCTAGAATCTCAAGTCTAGTTTACATTGAGACCCATTTGTTTCGGTTATTTTAACTGGTAAAATACATGTATGTCTCTAAATCAAGCTATTGATCTGTATATTTATAAGCTAGTAATGGAGAAATGAAATCTGTAACTGATGGAGAAGGAAAGAGTTAACAGCAATGCTGTTTTAGTATTGAAAGGGTTAAGCAGTTTTATCTAACCATGTAATAGTAGGGAGCGTGTTTAGGGCAAAGAAGGATTGATGTAGTTATCTTCACGGTGTGTAGGCCTGCTTTCATTTTTTTTTTCCATTTCGAGCGCCGTCTCGTCTCTCAGATTAGAGAACGTGTAGGGGATGGTAGATTACAGCTTATCCAGGTGAATGTCAGAGTGACATTTTGAATCTTATTTGTGAATTTGGTAACTTCGGTTAATGGCTTTATCTTGAGTTTCTCTATGCTGTTACGAGGGAGAGATGGTGGGGGAGAGACTGCCAGTCAATGATTTGTATGGGATGTTAAAATGAGAGTGGGTGAAGTTTTAAGTATAAACTGAAAGAGAATCCATAATTCATTCATTGTAATAAAGTTTTATCTCAGGCCTAGCCTTATTCTAAATCTTTGTTCCTAATGCCCGAACCCTGTGTGGTCGTACGTGAGCTTTTAATCGACAACATTGGTCTTGAGCAAGCTGCACTCGTATCGCCTCTGTCGTATTATAGCTTTTTTGGCATTCATCACAAAAGGTATTGTCTATTTTCACGGTAGGGCTTATGTAAAGAGCATGTCGAGTAATTCTCCATGCGTAATCATCTCACCAGTATCAACCTCCGCCTATTTTGCCATCCATGTAAGTGGGTGGTCTTGGTAATCTAAATGGATGTTGCTCCATTTCTCCCGGAAGACACAGCCAGAAATTACATTTGACACTCTCGCTGTGGCAATTTTCACTGTTTGAGACAGCATAATCTGCTATCATTTGTCATAATGCACAGTCGTTTTCAGATTCTCGGTCAGCCGCTGGAGCAGACAAAATATTTCCGTGATCGATTTCGGCGTTGGATTTTGAGATCGTTCCAAACTAAGTGCTGCTGTTGTCAGCATCGTTCACTTTGGTAAAGAACAGATGACGTATTGGTTATTTGTGACACCGGTCTCATGGATTATCATTGTTAAGGGCGAATTCGATCGTTTTAATACCAGCTACTAGTTATTTTGGTTTGAATGGGTATTGTTTTCAACACTTTTGCACTTTAAATGAACATGATGTCATAGTTGTTTTTTTTTTACGCAGTTTAAACGTGTGGGCGATTTTAGATTGTCAGTTCATCATTTTGAGTGAACGCTATTCCTTTCAACACAGGAATTGTCGTTTTAGTAGACAGTGCTGTATGATGATGTTTTCATGCCGGGTCATTGAATGTCGTGCGATAGAGCAGTCTGCCCTGAACAAGTCCGGGTTGATCAAGGCTTTGTATTTTTGTGGTATTTAATCCCTCCTTACAAAGGGGATAAAAGACGGTTTTATAGCATTCTTGTTGGTTTCTGTGCCTTTTGTTGGTCGCGTCATTGGAGCTTGATTGATGTTGACAGCAACTTTACTTTCGTGAGGAAAAGGAGGGATCGGGTGAGAGCTGAATTCTCGAAGTATCGTAATTTTTTATTTTTTTAAATGTCGCAGGGTATTATGTTGTGTGTGTGTGTTCTTGACTGATTGTGTGTCTGTCTTTTTCTGTATCCCTATTACTGTATCGTCGGGTATTTTCCATATTGTTGTGTGTGTGTGTGTGTGTGTGTGTGTCTTTTTGGAGAAAATAAGAATTGAAAGTTTGAAGAGTAAAGTCAGGGCCAAAAACGCAAACAACAATACGTCACAAACGCATATCACGGGAACCACACCTATACATAATAAAATTGGGAGTGAGAGAACCACTTTTGTGACAAAACCTCGAACTCGGCAAAATGTCGCATACAACACTATGGCAATAGCCCTCGATATTTACATGGGTGTCGCTCTGTAACCCACTTATTAGTCTCGCACCCTCTACCTCCACAACCCACGCCATGCTAAGTTATGCCGTAAATAACTACTCTAAACAGACACGCAGGGAAGTGTGTTACTGCTTGCGGTTTAGTTTCAATAATTGTTCAGGATACGCCCCTGCTAAAGCAATGTTGACAAAGGGCAGTTTGGGCAAGACTGAACCAGCAGCAGAGAACTAAACCGGTGCAGACCAGTTCTGTCATAAATAATTAAAGGTGCGTACATTGTTTGGATGCATTGTGGTAATTAAAACGCAAGAACACATTGGTGTTTCTCGGTTATGTGATTACACCCCTTCTTTGTTAGATCTCGGCGGTAGAGGTTCTGAAAACTGCGTATTTTTGTGTTACAGTACTCATACTTTGTGCCAATTGTATATTGGCTCGATGTCAGTTACGTTTGCCAGGTTTTGCATTTCGGCGACTGTGATAGGATCTGCCCTCTCTCTCTCTCTCTCTCTCTCTCTCTCTGTCTCTCTCTCTCTCTGTAGATGTGTGTATGTGGGGGGGGGGGGGCATGTTTGTGATTAACCATTGACCAATAGTGAGATAATGTTCCTTTTTTCACGTCCTTTGTAAATTATAGCAGTTGCATCATTTCATTGCAGCTGGCAGTCTGTCGGCCTCTGAAAAGAAAAAAACGAAGGAGAGTAGAAAGAGACTTGAACCTCATTAACAATCTGATTATTCAAGTTGTATATACATGTATATGATAGCAGCAAATGCAGAAAATTTTTAGCATGAAACAAAATCTGCCTTCATAGGAAATTGTAAAAGTTCATCAAGTAGATCACTTTATATAAACAGGGCGGCAATGATACTTCAGCATAACAATATTATTACTGACCCACTTTAAAAGTACATGTCTTTGTGTCTCGAGGATCAGCGCTAAAAAATGCGCGATTTAACACTTCGTCCCTTACAACGACAAAGCTCTAACTCCTTTCCGTCGACTTTTGAGAAATCGAGGGTTGAAGTTTCATGTGATCATAGCTTTTAGGCAAAGAATTTTTTTTTTTCTTTTTAGTAATATGTACTTACAAACTACACACCGAATCTGCTTGATACTTTGACACACAATGGAGAAGGCCCTTAGAAGTAGTGTGTAGTGTGCAACTCAGTTCAGCCAAAAAGTGGAAATAGAACCTTGTCATTCTAATGGGACGACTTCTCAGAGCATTAGTTACGAGGGAGAAGGGTGTGTCCGCTTTGATTTGAACAGTGGTTCTCAGAGTCCCTGGCCCTTATTCCTCCCCTTGCGATCCCAGGTTTCTTCAATTATTTCCCCATTTTGAATTGTCATCTAATTTTTTTTTTCCCCATTATACTTTTACATTGGTAATATTAGAAACCATTTATGAATGAGACTATATTTCTTTATTCAGTGCAATCAAATGAAAATTGGTAGTTTATATTGGTATTGTCACGAGTGGAGTGAGTGCAATTAAGGGGATTGCTACAGAGCGGGTGTAGAGTAAGAAAGGCTCACAGTAGACAGCAAGTTAAGCGTGCTGTTGTGAGTAGTGGGGGGGGGGGGTCTGAAGGAGGCGAAAGCGCTGTATAACTATCACTGCAAGTTAGAAGGTCCTAGGGAGCGGATCTGTGAATAATAGCCCATCGGGCAGACATAAAGGGAGCAGTCGAGAAGACTAGGAGAAAGTCTTTCCAGTTATGACTGGTACGTAGAATGTTGATTGATTATTATGATTGATGTATTATATTATATTCGTCTATTACCATGATGTGAATAAGTATATGTGAGGAATGTGGAAGTCCTTGATATTGGATATAGCAATGTGCGCCACGAGCGATAGATGAAAGTGAGTTCATGGATTTGTAGCGCGAGTGAGTAGTGTGTACTCCGATGGAAGTGTGTTACCGTAAGATGTGTGGTGAGTGGAAGGTGAACTAGTGTGTGTACGCTTCATGGGTTGTAAGGAGAGGTGGAGTGAATAGAGATGGTAGGGTATTATACCAATGTAATGTTATTCTTGTAGGTGTCGGGGACGGGCCGAAGAGCCACCTCGATGAGCACAGGGGATAGGCCAGCATAGGGCCGGAGGCCACACATAGGCCAGAAGTGAGGCTGTCAGTGCAGGACAGTAGAGGCACATAAAGTCGTGGCAGTCAGGCCACGGACAGGGACGTAGATATGAGAGTGAATGAGATACTATATTGTTGCCATGTTGATAGGCTAGTGAACTGATATTATGTTGTTGCCATGTTGATGGCTAAGGAAATAATAATGTGTTATTGCCCTGCTGAGGTGCTAGGGGAGTGCTACGGTGTATGACAATAGGAAGGTGATGTTGAGAGACTGCGGTGCCAGTGAATCATTAATGTACTGTTAAGACCCTGAGGGGAGAGGCTGAGGCCGAAGTGCCTTTAGGAGTAACTACCGGATTGTGGATCCGAGGGAGAGTGTGTGTGAGAATAAGGCCGTTGTACGGCAGTTCATTTCAATGATATAATGTATGTAATTGCGCTATTATATGTATAATTAGGTTTAATAAATGTGTGAGTCTGATGGATTGTTTTGTTAAGTGTTAAACTTGTTTGTTCGTGATTGTCGTCCTGTCATAAACTATTACATCTCCCAGTCTGGGATTTGTGACAGGTATATTATATAATTATACAAGAAGTAAGGTCACGCAATGTGTTAATTGAGGCGCAAAACGAAATTTCCTTGTCGTTTTAAGACGACATAGTGGTTCCCGTTTGAGAGACACCGAGCAAAAGCTTTTCCGCGGTTATTTCTGGAGGTTCGCCACCCCCAACATTTCAGAACATTACCTTCGTTAGTTCATCATTGATAAATTTGCGTTACTCCCTCATTCTTGTTCTCTCGGTCGGACCCTTGGACAGGGATGCCAAAAGTCCGGGGTTTTGTTTTTTTCGGTTTTTCCGCCAGTCCCGATTTTTCCGGTATTTTTGCGTTATCAGTTGCGAGAGCTGCGAGGACAGAAGAGAGGTAAGAGTAAGATTTCCCGTGTATTTAATTGTATTTTGTGTGTTAGTGATTATTTAAAAACTGTTTTTAAAAAATGTTTGTTTTCGCGCAAACCCCATGACACGTTCATTTTTCAGGGGTTTTTTTGCAAAAATTATTTGGCATCCCGGCCTTGGAGCACAAAACTGAACGTTTCAATATTGAGCACACGAATGAAAGAATGGTCGAAGTCCACTTTTGTTAGAAATTGAGATAACCTTAAGGTGCAGGCAGAGTGGGCGCTGCTTGGACGCCCCTTGGACGTTGCTTGGAGAAACGGGGCGAGCAAGGAGAGAGGCGAGCATGCGGCCTGGAGGAGACAGAGTGGAAGCCTCTCTCGGGCCGCTCTCCCCCCCCCCCCCCTAGAATATTCATTACCGAGGAGGATGGACGAAGAAGGAATCCTTCAAATAATGATTCTGTATTGGTTAAGAAAACGAAGGTTAAACAGACGCCATTACTGGGTCCACAAAATTCACCAGTGCCGTTCTACATATCATTATGGCGAATATCACCATTTAATGGAACAGGTATGTTCAGATGATGAAAAATGTTTGTCGTATATAAGAATGAAATCGTCTACTTTTAAGCTATTCCTTGCCAAAGTTGGACCATACCTAGAAAAAAGAACCACCAACTTTCGAAAACCACTGTCACGTTGTTACCACGTTAAGGAAATGTATGAATGAATAAATGAATGTGGCCTGAAAGGGGCGACAAAATTAATGCGGCACTAAACCGCCAGGCTGCAAGTTTTTTGGTGCATCCAAGGTGCCTCCGTGGTGAGAGGGAGTGGCAAGCAAGGTGCTTCCACGCTGTCTTCGGTAGTGCATTTCTTGTTGTCTTGATTTTGGTCGCTGCAAAATGGTGCGAGCAAGGAGCGGCCAAGTGGAAGTGGCTTCCAAGCAGCGCCCACTCTGCCTGCACGTTTAGGAGTATGTCACTGCTCTGCGATAATAGTATTATAGATATTATTGTGTCGAGAAAATTGATATCGAATTTTGTATTTCTTTAATTCAAATTGTAGGCGAGGAGAAAAGACATAAAACAATTACATATAACATATAACATATAGTTTATATATTATGGTCTCGGGAGGAGACCTTTATTTCATTGAAAGATCGGAAAGTGCTCATAAGGTTGTATGTCTCTGTTTATCACGGACACAGTTGTACATGAGAAATCTCAGCTCTTTGTGTTTGAAAGTAGCTGTACTTTGCATTTTGAATCATTGGTCTCTAAATGCGAAATAGGCAACGTGTTATTGAAGGTAAAGTCCATTTTGTGACTTCTACCACTTGTCTTCGATGGTTTTGCCCATGTGCTAGATTAGCAAAGCTCTGGCCCTTTCATGTAACCACACAAGTGTATTCGCACAACTGAAGATGACAATTATTTTCTGTCAAATATTCAGTGAATTTCTGCAAGATTTTTTTTTTCCACGAAGAGGGGGAGCGACTTGTGCTTTTGAATTTAATGTCTGCAGTTTAAAATGTACATTGTATTTAAGATGTGGAATAAATTTCACGAAAACTGTTTCCCCTCTCTGTAAGGTAAGGTCCTTTGCACTTGCTTGGTTTCATGATAAGGTCATCAAAATCAGCATTTAAAATAAACTGTGGCACCGTCGTTCGTTTGGTCTCATATTCTCAGACCATTTCCGACTCTGGCGCCCTGTTTCCCGTCCCAACTCTGGGGTCATGCAAAGATGTTACTCGTCCCCTTTCCCCTTCCCCCCCCCCCCACCTTTTTAGTATTTCGCTTGAAACTCCAATCTTGTGTGTTATGTGAGTCCATAGATCGATATTTGCGGGACTTACAGTACAATGTAGTTAATTAACTCGCAAGACGATCGTGAGCTTGTGTCATTCTCCCTTTTTATCTGGATTGATCCCAGTTTCAGCTGCCATCATTACGAACGTTATTGTTTCCGGAACATTAACGAGTAGGATCTGTTACTTTTTCGTTTGTTTTTGTTTCACCTAAGTTTGTGCAGGGACCCTGGTTTAATTGTAGGACTGTTACCTGGTCGCTGCTTTTCGCATGTACATGTATATGGTTTGATGGGTTGGGGTTTTTTTTGTGTGGTTATTTTTCGCTTCTCTAGAACAATGTGACCGTTGTCGTGTCGACGTGCCTTCTCGAAACTCAAGACTTGTCAGACATTTTGGAGTGTGTGTGTGTGTTTATGTGTGTGTAAGAGAAGGGGGAGGGGGGTGTTCAATTTCACGTTGATATGATTCATGAAGAGAATGGGTTGGGTGGAATTACAGTTGGTTTGTTTCTTGTTATTGTATGTGAGTAATGCATTCGTTAATTGCTTGAACAGTTAGTCATTGTCCGGGAATGGAATCTCTGAGCGCATAACACAAGGGCGGTTCATTTTGGAGACCTCCCACAGGATGGCACAAAATGTTATCAAACTGGCAGTCGGTTTTTATCTCAGGATTTCTAATGATAATTGCTTTTTCAATGTAGACTACTGTTGAGGGTGGAATCGTATATTGCTCCGTTATAATGACCTCGTGGCATCACTTGATAGTGGGCGTCTACCTGTCTGGAAAGATAATCAATTATGTATTGAACTTATGATGAGCAAGGAATGTTATACGCGGCCGAGATCCCACTATAGTCAACTGCACCATCAAATTGGTTTAGATAAAATGAAATAATCGCAAATCAGGATCGCGGAATTGTATTTGCGAAGGTGAAAATCAGGTTCATCCGGGTTTTGTTTTTTTTGCGGTCGATCTTCATTGTTTGCCTTATACATGTATAACTGGCGACAGAGCAAGCAGTGTCGGGTCCTGACAGGTCTATTTTCCAGGCGTAGAGCATGTACAAAAGTGTTTGTTTTCGCCGTCTGCAGTCTTTAGTGTTTAATTTTCTCAATTTCTATTCTGATCTTCTGCCCAGATGCTTTTGTCGTGATCCCCTTCATCCTAAATTTCCCGGATTAAGGGGTGAAACGGACCAAGGCTGAGATGAGCGTCAGGCCGTGGCGAGCTCGCGGCCAATAAATTTTGCTTCACACTAACACAGTACACATTGCGGGGACACGGTGGTCTACAGGCAATGTGCTCGCCTCTCATGCCGAAGGTACCGGGTTCGAATCCCGGTCGATGCAGGCATGTTGGAAGTTTGGGATTTTTCTCATATTTTCCCGTCCCTGATTCTATGGTAGGTGGGATCGAGCACCTAGTCTTCTCGGATAAGAACAAAAAAATTCGGAGGGCCCTTGTGCATGCACGCTGCGGACGTTAACGGTACCTTGGCAGCCGGAAATCGTGAAGCGCAGGCAGTACATGGCCGCTGCCACGGCAAAGTTCTACAAAAAAGTGATCCCTACCACAACAAGAAAAATATATTTTAAAAAAACAAGAAAAAGTGAGGTGTAATGCCATGGGCGGTGAACCTCCTAAAATAAAGACTTAAATTACACACAATACACACACAGTCCACACCGTGACCCAGCGGGAGGCAGTGGGCAGTTCCTGTTGTGCTAGTGTGAAGCAAAATTTATAGGCGGCGAGCCACCAGACTGGTGCCTACACCAGCCTTGATCCGTGTCACCCCTGAGGGTTGGACAGTTGCCCCGTCGTACATGGGAGAGCAGTGTGCATAAATGAGAATAAAGTAATTTCAGCGGTATCATGGCTTGTTTGTCTTTTTTGGTTACTTTTGTTGTTGTTGTTGTTGTTCTTGTGTTTATTTCATAAATGGGTACTTGAAGACAACATGTTTGTATTGCTGAACTAACAAGGAGCCCTAATAAATTACTGTGGTGAGTGAGGGCGATATTTAGGCCAATGGCGTGAAGAATGGCAAATGTGCTCTTGGTTTATTTAGATCACTAGGTCCATATTTCTCCTTTGCTATTCAGTATATTCCGCAATGTAGCGGAGAATTGAAAGTATGGCAGGCGCGTTATGTCATTCATTATTATAATAATAATAATGGAGATCATTTATATAGCGCCTAGTCCAAACAAGTTCGCTCCAGGCGCTTATAAACTGTCCCGTTCTACGAACGATAGTAATAGGTCAAAGGCATGGCTTCAGACAGAAAAGGATCAGTACAAAACTTAGGTTGGTAATGGTATACATGTATGTGCCGAGATGCGTAGGCTCGTCCACGAAATTCAGCGAGGCAAATACATTTTAGATAGCATCACGTTTTTTTTTTGTTTTGTAAACTTGACACTGCCATGGTGAGCAATTAATACACCCTGAGACGACCGAATCGGGCAGGAAATGATTGTGTTCTAATTTTAGTCGCGAGCACGTTAGCAGCGACACGAAGCAAACTCAAAGAAAAAAAAAAGGCCCCACCAAAAAGGAACCCCCAAATGTGAATAAATTTGGAAAAAACAAAACAAAAAACCTTCGGCATGTCGAAAGGAAGGCACCTTCAAAACTTCACGCCAATCCGAGCCGTAGGTCTTGTTAAAAAAAAAAATCCCGCTAGATTTTTAAAAATTTTTTTTATTACTATAGAGATGAGCATGTACAGGTTCTTTTGATGTCATACTACTTTCCTTTTTGATATCATACTACTTTCACAATAATTATAAATATATTCATCGGGTCAATAAGCTGCCTGGATAAGGGGGGAGCCAGTGTGTGCAAACACTTTTTTATTTCACAGAATAATGTTGATGAGATTATAGCAAGCCAGTACCACCTGCGCTTGGCATATCTATAAATAAAAGGATTTATAGCCCAGCAGGTTTTCTACAAGCTGCTGCACCACTTACTGTTTTAATGAATGTCACAGATTATAATGGCAAAGAACATCTGAAGAGTTAATTTTTTGGTCTTTGTTTTATAACGCTCGCTAATCCTCTAGTTATTTTGATTGGCAGTTTTAGTTTGTTTTTGTTTTATTTTCAGTAGCATATTGTACTATGAGTATGAGCTAATGCAGTCTTGTTGATGGATTTATAATAAACATTCAGGAGTGTTCAAGAAGATATTAAGTTTAATCACCCTGTTGACTCAACGCCTCGGAAAGTGTATACATGTATTTCAGTATAGACCAATCGAATTAAACGTTTGCGATACTGACATCAGCTCTTCGAGTAAAATCATTCAAATATTAAATGCAGTTGGTTTATACTGAAATGGTGATTCTTGCTTTTTTTTTCTTTTTTTTTCTCAAAAGCAATCAATTGGCACTTTGATCCCTTCTAATTCTAACCTCCTCAATTATAAATGCAATTGTCCCAAGTGTCACTGGCAATTTACGTTAACCCTTTTGGCGTCACAGCCCTGGGACAGTGGCAAATTATATTACCCGAAATTCACTCCCGACGCTCCTGGAAAAGAAATTATAATGCCCTCGTTCGTCCTGGCATAACACTTTATCATAATTCATAGATCCAACAAACCTACCCCCCGATCGACCTCTACAGCAGTCTCGGCGCACATATTTAGGAAAAAGTCGGCGACTGCTCTCGGAGTTCTGTGAAATTGAAAGGGTTAAGACAATGTTAAATGTTCTTGGTTTGTGTGTGTCACTGTGTGCTAAGTATAGCTGACAAACTGCTGACTCTAAAAGACGAACAAAAAACAACACAACAACGAACAAAACAAAATGAGGGGCTCTTTTGTTTTTCAGTAGTTTATTCTATCGCAGAACTCAGGGAGATACACGATGGCCATCGATGATGCTGGTAATTCTGCAGTAGACACTGCGGTTCACATGGTCTGCAATAATCAAGAGTCTGGCGCCATTCACAAAGAGCACGGCATACTGTGACATTTATTGGCTGAACAAATCAGGCTTTGGGGGGAAGGGATGATGGTGTCCTGCCGCGATTTCTATGTGGTTTTGGGGGAGGGCAAGGGGGAAGAATCATTCTGATCAGCTTTTGCATGAACTATCCGTAAGAACATCGCGGCACGTTCTTTTTTACATTCTAACATGTGTATACCACACGGTATAGTTCCTGTACTTAACCTCTGTGAGCCCTTTTTCGTTTGTTTTAATGTTGAAATAGAGCAAATATATGCGACGCTGCTTGAAACGAATCAGCAGCAGTGAAAATGAATAACGAAGTAAGTAAACAGACTGTATAATTTGCCAAATTCTACCAGGGTAACACTGACATTCAGAGAGCCAAATAGCTACATTTGGCTAATGTAACAAACCTTTTAAAATATTGTGTTCCCCTTCCGTGCTGTCTCTTTCCAAACAAAAGTGGCCCAGGGCTCCAAGTCCCATCGCAATTAATCTGGCTCCCCAGTTCATTTGGTTCAAACGAACCGATAATAATAATGGGTAAGAGGGGTTACGAATGTATGCTTTTTAAAGCGTGTGGAACGAATTCCGTGTTGTTCATTGGCATTTTGTTCTTCTATGTGTTCTTTATTTCGTATTTTGTTCTATATGTGTACGTGTGTCCAGGTCTTTATTTCGTATTTTGTTCTATATGTGTACGTGTGTCCAGGTCTTTATTTCGTATTTTGTTCTATATGTGTACGTGTGTCCAGGTCTTTATTTCGTATTTTGTTCTATATGTGTACGTGTGTCCAGGTCTTTATTTCGTATTTTGTTCTATATGTGTACGTGTGTCCAGGTCTTTATTTCGTATTTTGTTCTATATGTGTACGTGTGTCCAGGTCTTTATTTCGTATTTTGTTCTATATGTGTACGTGTGTCCAGGTCTTTATTTCGTATTTTGTTCTATATGTGTACGTGTGTCCAGGTCTTTATTTCGTATTTTGTTCTATATGTGTACGTGTGTCCAGGTCTTTATTTCGTATTTTGTTCTATATGTGTACGTGTGTCCAGGTCTTTATTTCGTATTTTGTTCTATATGTGTACGTGTGTCCAGGTCTTTATTTCGTATTTTG